>JAODAL010006071.1:0-137155 GCA_025379985.1 Phyllomedusa bahiana
CCAGTTCCAGAATAAAGAACTTCCTCTCGGACCACGGGGGATATAATTTCAAATAAAGTTTTTTTATTCTAATAAAAACTATTTGGTGAAAAAGAGCGTTTAACCCTTTCCACAAAAAAAACCAAAATGACGCTTTCCACTGAACCATGCTTCTTCAGTAAAAGTGTTATAGTAAAATAAGTGAACACAGTTATTTAAAAAAGGGGGGAAATACAAAATTTGGGGTTACATTGTTGTCCAATCACATAACTTACTTTTCACAGTCAGTGTACGTATGAACACCAAAAAAGATGCGGCGGTATTCAAAAAAGATGTCTTTAGAAAAATTTCACAGTTCATTGGTTTAAAAAATGTGGCGGGAAGTATTTTCCCCAAAATGAGAAAAAGGTCCCGGGGAAATACATTGACAGAGATAGCGTATGAGCTCCATTAAAAACTGGAGGAAGACGTCATTGGTTGCTCCAAGGAGGAAAGAGGGAATCCTCCGCCCACAGAAAGCTGCGGAGAAAAAAAGAGGGGGAAAGTTAAAACATCCTATCAGAGAGGAGGTTGCTCTTCACAATACTATAAATGTTCAGGTCCTAGCTCAAAGTGGCCGGTGCAGAACTAGGCCCCCCCCTTTTAGATAAAGGGTAGCGACCATAAAAGATCAAAAACTATAAATGGTAAACCCCACGAGTAAAGGATACATATGGATCATCACAAACTAAAAGAAATTAATGTAATACCCCAAAAAACGGAATAATGATTTGTTTTAAACAAAAAAAGAGAGACACAAATTCAAAAACAAGTGAAATGTGAAAAATAAAGAGAGAAAATGGGCCCGACGGATGAAAAAAAAGATGTAATTTTCCCTTAGGACACTATCGAAACAATGTTGATTTTGGGTTTCTACAGGGAGGGAAAATGAAACCCCAATAAAGGGGGGGTAAGTGGATGTAAAAGGGGGGAAAAAAAAATACCAATTGGAGAGAGGGTTACCTTCCCTGTTTTTTATGGGGGTTTTCGACCAATCAGCATGCAAGCATTTTCCTCATGGTTATAGTGGAGCGGGCACATGGATGGGTTGGTTAGTAGCAACAGAGGTTTTTTCAAAATGACCAATTTACAGCAAAGGATAAAAAAGCGGGTTTTTTGAAACAAGAAAGGACGCCTTAGAGAATTGATAAAGGTGAACCTGAGGAAACTTAATATAGCATAAGATTTCGACTAAGGATGGGGCGAATTTCCCCAAATTCGGTTCGTTCACTTTTTTGGCCCAATTTCTCGGCAAAAATACTTCGTTCCGAATTACTTCGGGAAAAATCACGTTAAAAAACAGATTTCCAGGCTCACAGAGCCTCAGGGGCTGTAGAACGTTGTGCCCTGCTTTAAAATGCAGAAGGGGGCTTGGTTTGGTCTTCATACAATGTTGTTTTTTTATATGACACGCAATACTGCCGCCGCTCTTAGAATCGCTTCACTCTAAAATTCCCTGGACACTTAAGGGGCAAAACCCGACCAAAAAACTAAAGGGGGAAGTACCAAAAAAAGGGCCCAAGGCCCAGCGACAGCGGAAAAAAAAACAAGCTGGGGGCTCAGGTGGAAACCCTAAGTGACAGAGTTTGGGGGTTTAGGGCGGCAGCCAACGGGCCATGAGGTCAGACAGGGGGCACAATGATTTTTCGGGAAGGGGGGCAAAAACGGGAGTGGGGCCCAGAGGGGCACAATGAACAGTGTTTTATTTTACGGCAGCAGCCACGGGAAACCCAAAAGGGGCCCAGACAGTGGCCCCAATGACAGTTTTGTGGGTCACAGCAAAGCCCCCCGCAGCACATAAAGGTCAAAACATGGCAAAATTTGAACAGTGTGTGGGGCCCATGGCCACCCACAGCGCAGCATAAAGGTCAGACAGGGGGCAAAAATTACTTTCCCTGGAGGTGGCAAAAACAGGAAAAGGCCCACAAGTGGGACAATGACACAGTGGGGAGGGGGACGGCGGCCCACAGAAAAGCATGAGGTCAGACAGCGGCACAAGATTTTTCCCGGGGGGTGGCAAAAAACCCCGGAGAAAGGCCCCACAATTTGGCACAATGACACAGTGTGGAGGTTAGGGCAGCAGCCACAGCACAGAAATGGGGGCCCGCCCAGTGGCAAAAAGAAGGGCAGGTCACTGAAAGCGGGCCACAGCACCCCCCCTGAGGTCGCCCGTGGCACAAGAAAAACATTGTAGGTCACGGAACCCAGCCACAGCAGCAGCATGAGGCCCGCCCAGTGGCACAAGGAACATTCTGGAGGTGGCAAAAACAGGAGTGGGCCACAGAGGGGTAAAAAGACACAGGGTGTATTTCCCACGGCAGCAGCCAAAAGCAGAAAGCATAGGCCAAAAACAGGGGCACAATGACATTCGGAGGGGGCAAAAACAGGATTTGGGGGCCACAAAATTGGCACAATAAACAGAGTTGTGGCCCCCCGGGCCCCCACCCCAAAACAGCAGCATGAGGCCGCCCAGTGGCAAAATGACATTTTTTGGAGGGGCAAAAACAGGATTTAAGCCACAGTTTGGGAAAAAGACACAGTGTGGAGGTCACGCGCAGCCACAGCAGCGGGCATGAGGTCAACATTGGCACAATAAACATTCTGGCGGTGGGAAAAAAAACGGGGAGTAGGCCACAGAGTGGCAAAATGACAGGGGAGTGGAGATACGTCATCAACACCCGCAGCAGGGGGTCGGGACAGTGGCAAAATGACAGAGTTTTGGGAACCCCCAAAAGGAGTAGGCCACAGAGGGCACAATGACACAGTGTGAAAGGTCACGGCAGCACCCCACGGCGCAAGGGGGCCAGAAAAGGTCCGAAAATGACACGTGTGGAGGTGGCAAAAACAGGTGTGGGGCCACAAAGTGGCACAATAAAGAGGTGGAGGTCAGGCAGCAGCCACAGCAGCAGCATGGGGGAAGACAGGGCACAATGACAAGGGGTGGGGGTCACAGCGGGAAACCCCAAAAAGCAGCAGCAGGGAAAATCAAAGATGAACAAGACTTTTCTGGAGGTGGCAAAAACATAAAGGCCACAAAAGTGGAAAAATGACAGAGTGTGGAGGTCAGGGGCCGGAGCAACAGCAGCAACATGAGGTCGGGACAGTAACACAATGCAAAGTGTTGGGTCAGGGCGGGAGCGCCCGCACATCATGAGCCAGAAGGCACAATGACATTCTGGAGGTGGCAAAAACAGGAGTGGCCACAGAATGGAAACAATACAGAGAGTGGGGGTTACGGCAGGAGCAACAGCAGGGGGTTCAGAGAGGGGCAAAATGACACAGGGGTGGAGGTCACGGCAGCAGCCCCCAACAGAAAAGAGGCCCAGACATGGCACAATGACTTTCCCTGGAGGGGGAAAAAAACAAGTGGGCCCACAGAGGGGGACAATGACACAGTTGGAGGTCAGGGCCCGCACCACAGCACACATGGGGTTTCAAAAAGTGGCACAATCACATTCGGAGTGGAAAAAATTTGGAGTAGGCCACGGGAGTGGCACAATGCAGAGGTGGAGGTGGGGTGGCGGGAGCAACAGCATGATTTTCAGAGATTTGGCACAATGAAACAGTTTTGGAGGTCACGGCAGCACCACAGCGAGCATGAGGTCAGACAGAGGCCCCAAAAATGACAGAGTGTGGGGGTGGGGGGCCCAAAAACCACCCCTTTTAAAGGGGGGTTGGGGGGCAGATGGAGAAACTGCCCAGCAGATGTTGGAAAATTCAGGCGGGTGGGGGCTCAGAATATTTGGCTGGGGCCCGGTAGTTGGAACCCAGACTCTTTTCCCAAAACAGTTTGGGTTAAGGCGTCATGGCTGATGTAGCCCTAACGCCAAAAGGCTTTGGTGTTTTTAAAAATCCTGGCCGTTTCCCCCCTGTTTCATCTTGCCCAAAGGTCAGTCGTTCCACTTTTTCCCCCGTGGACAAGCGGGTTCCCCTTTGGGGGTAACGATGGCCCCCCCCCCCGCACGGAACCCCCCCGCTCTGATGCCCCACAAACTGGGCGGGCAGGACACTTCTCCACTGCAAACTTGGCAAGTTGGGCGGCCACACATCCATTTGGCCCCCAGATTTCCAGGGGAAACTTCAACTGGGGTGGCAGAGTGCTTTCCAATAGGCCCCCCCACCTGTTGGTTAAAGGGTCTGCTCCAGGCCCCTGCTGCGGCTGCTGCTGGCGACTCCCCCTCCTAAACTGGGCGGGGTGAAGGAAAATTTTTGCTCAGCAGTGACCCCAGACTTAGGTTCGCTGAAAGAGATGGTACTGCTCCGACCCCCCCCCCTTTCCCCCCGGCACCGCGGAAAGTAGAAAACGGAGCGCGAAAAACCCCCCCCGGGTCAGCCTGTAAAGAGGGGGGGCCCAATGCCGCACATAGGCACGCCAACTGACTACGGGGGTTTTTGGCCTTTTAAGTATTTGATTTGTCCCCCCTCTCAATAGCTGGGAAAAAGCCCCTCTTTTTTGGCCCGGGAAAAGCGAGGGTCCAATAGGGGGGAGAGCCAGAAGTCATCCCTCTGCCGGATGCGCCCTTTCGGCTGTCACAAACCAGGAAAATTTCCGCTGCACAAACCCAGGACTCCCGCCCCATCCCCACTGTATACTGCCACAGTGCCTGCGGGTAAACCCTCCTCGTTTTCCTCATCTCCTTTCAAACCTCCTCCAGCTCTCCGCTCCTCCCCCCCTCTGGGCACCTGGGTAAAAAATACACTCATTTCACCAGACAATGCTTCTGCTTCCCCCAAAGTCCCCCCTCCTCCCCCCTCCATTTCAATTTCCCCCCCGAAACCAAAGTGGCCCCCGAGATGGAAATCGCCACGCTCCATCCCCGCCCAGACAATTTTTTCCCGCAGATTTTTCAGGGCATGAAGCAGTGGGAAAGACGTTAAATTTATCCCCCTAGCCTGGCGCCCGAAAATAACGTGGGCCCCCTCGAATGGCCTCAACAAACGGGGTGCCACGCAGAAACTGCCCCGGGTGACATCAAGTTTAAAACAGGGGGGTACTCCCCCTCCCGCCTGAAACAACAAAAAATCGTTACTAGCCTTTCTCCCGGGTTTATAAAAGTCGGTTTCCCAAAATGTGCAGGCTTTGGGAAATTTCCCAACCCGGGGGAAAAATCGCTTTTCAGAGTGTGTTGGGGAGGGCCCTTCTTGGCCCCCTGCAACTCAGGAGGGTGGGGGCCTGGGTTTGTTTGGAAGGAAAGAAGTGCATGCACATTTCCTGCCCAAATTTTAAATCTTTTTGAAAATCGGGGGAAGGGCTTCAGGGAAACCCTTTTTACAACCAAAAATTTAGCACATGCCCCCATGCAGGGCACATGGACCATCCCTTCCCCGTGCAGCCGGACACCCTTTTCCTCCTTTGTCCGTCACCATGGTTTCCCATTTGCAGTTTGGGGGCAGAGAAAGCCCCCAACTTTGATTTCTTGCTGCATGACGCGGGGCAGTTTTCCCCCCTGTGTACTTTGTTTGCCGAGGCAAGCCAGGTGAAAACTGCGTGACAAAACCCCTGGTTTCCCTACACATGTGGTAAAAGATGGAGCAGTATTTGTGGAGGCTGAGATTTGGGGGGTTGGGGGGGGGGGTTTGGGGGAGGGGAGTGGGCAATTGGGGGCAGGAGCCCCCATTTTTACAACGTGGAGGAAAAGCGGCGTCTCCTTTCCAAGTTGGTTTGGGGTGCTTGGGCCGAAACCCATTTACCCGTGGGGCCGTAAAGGACATGTACTGGGCCCGACCGTATTCACTCCAACCCTCCCCCCGCTGCCGGCACCTTGGAAAAAAACCGGGTAAGCTCAAGGCTGGGCCCCCCTTTTGTTCTACATATTTAAAAAGGGGCTGGTACTGCCTTTTTTGGGAAAAAAATTTCGCTTGGAACTCACCATCTCGGGGGCGGCACCAAACCATTAGTTCCTGAACGGGGCAGAGGTTCCCCCCATTTGGAAAGGGAGGGGCGCAGCACCAACAACTTGGACCCGGAAATACGGTCAGCTTCTGCAAAAGTTTTTGGGGTGGTTGGGGCGCATACGTTTGGGCTCTTTGCAACGCCCGCTGAAAAGCTGCTGGCGCCAAAGTACCCGGGGGGCGGGAGCATCCGGGCCGGGAGGGGTTTAATTTAAAAGAAACAGCTCCCCCCTTTTTGCAGAGGTGGTGGACCTTACGGGTCAATGCATGGGGTGGGGCCCCTGGGCGCTGCTGCTGCCCGGGGGCGGGGGCAGGAAGGACCACCACATTTGAGCCACGTTTTTTTTCCCAGGCCACCGGGGGTGACGCTCAAGTGTGGGCGCAGGGCCGGGTGCCAAAGTTAATTTTCCCCGGCCATGCTTCACTTTCTTGCTTACAGATTCACATATACCCCCTATTCGGGTCCTCCGGTGTCTTTGCAAAGAAAGCCACCCCCCCCGATTTCGGATTTTTCCGCCAACCTCCGTACTGAGGTAAAATACTTTGCCGTCGCTGGCCTCGCTGAGGCCCCCGTGCCGCTACTTTTTTGGACCGCGAAGGGGGGTTTTTACCCTGTGGCCGGGTTGGCTCCCGACCCACACCGCTGTTTTCCCCGCGACCACGGCCACCCAAAACCCCTTTCTGGGGGCGCCCCTGCCCCGAAAGCGTCCCTCGTTCTCCTGACGTGAAAGAAGCCCTTGCCTCCCCGGCCCCCCCCCCCAAATGTGGTCGGCTACATCATCCCTCTATTTGGGGTTTTTTATTTTGTCACTGCCCGTCCTCATCACCCCCCTTGGGATGCAAGGCTGACCCCCCCACAACATGACCTCCCAGCCACTCCTTTAAAATCAAACTTTGGGCCCCCCTACTGGCCCCCAAGAGGGGGGAAATTTGGGCCCCCTTCTTCGCGCCCAATTTAAATGCTGACGGCCCCCCTCAAATTGTTCATCCTCGTGTGGGGGCCCGAGCCCAACCAAATAGTAATCTCTGGCTTTTGGGGGAAACCGGGTGGGACAGAGGCGGGGGTTTAGGACAGGTGAGAGCCGCTGACCCCTCCCGGGCCCCTGCCCCCAAAAGGGTTGTGTCTGACGTCTCCCAAAATCTTGGCTTTGGGTTTTAAGATGTCATCCCGGGGGGGGAAAAGGATGACCTAGGGCAACCAATGAAGAACCCTTGGGTTGCGAACAACAAAAACCCCCCGCTAAAATGAAAAAACCGCAATTTTTTGGCCTCACCCCAGTTACCCCCCGCTGCGACGTCCCCCTTGCTGTGCCGACCTGGGGCCTGTTCCCCGGGAATTTTTTTGTGCCACTCCCCTCGCAGGTGCAAAAGCCTTTCCACCTCCCCGTCCGAAAAACTGTTTGTTCTAAAAAGTACAGACACTGTTTTTGGGTGAAGATATCTGATAGGGTAAATAAAACACCCCCGTATTTGACTCCAAATGAACCCATAACAAACTTGGGGAACCCTTTGGGTAAAAAATTTGGGGCCCCACAAATGGGCCCGGAAAAATTGACTTGTATGTGCCGTTTAAAAAAACCCGTGATTTTACTGAATTAAAAAACCTTCGGATATGAATTTTTGCTAAAATTTCTTCTGTGGCGGTGAAAAAGAAAATTTCTTTTTCTGAGGCCCAAAGCAGAAAAATACTTTGTTAAACCCCTTTGGGTTAAATTGCGCCAAACCCCAAAAACTACTAGGTTTTTTAGCGTGTTTCAATGCCGTGTTTTTTACGTACACCAAAAAAGAAAAATTGTAATTAACCCCTTTTCTTGTAATTCGGCAACAGGAAAAAAGAATATTTTTTTGGCGGTGAAAATGACTTTTTTTGGAGTCAACCCCAGCTGAAAAACAACGCTTAATTAACCCCGGGGTTAAATTTGTGCCCAAAAAATTGAGCCACCACAAACTACTAGCTTTGTAGCGTGTTTCAAAGCCCTTTTTTATAAGCTAAACCCAAAAAGAGATAAAATTGTAATTTAAACCTTTTCTTGTGAATTATGCTACAGGAAAAATGTAAATATATTTTGGGGGGGGGAAAAAACGGTTTTTTTTTGGAGTCACCACACTGAAAAACAACCCCTTTAATTTTAAACCCCCGGAGTAAATTGCGCCAAAAAAATTGAGCAGCCAAAAAAAGAAAATGGGATTTGGAAATTTTAAAAAAAACCCCGTTTTTTTTAAATGAATACAACCGGAAAATTTGGGTTAGATCCCCCTTGGAAATTCAAAGTTTCTGTGACAAAATAGGATTTAAATGAAAAATGCATCTGCAGGGACCCACACTGGAATTTTAGATCCAATACCCAAAAAAAATCAGAAATAGAAACCCTTAAGAAAGCCGCTCTCAACAAGCTGAGACAAACCCCCCAAAAAACGCTTATAAAAAACATTCTTCGAAAGAGCTATCAAACCACAGCAGCACCTTTCCCCAGTCAGTTACAGTGAGAGGAGTGTGGCCCCCCAGCTGGGTCCCCCGGGCAAAAATTTGGCGGGGGGACCCTCCCAGAATCCCCCCGGTCTCTGATTGGCCTTCTCCCCTGCCCATGTCAAGCAGGGTATGCCCTTCTCCCCCCAGATTTCTTTGCCCCAATTTAACCCATGTGCTCGCCCCGGCCCCTTTTATCCAAAAAAACAAAAAACTTCCTACCCCAAACTTTCGACTCGTTAAGAACCTAAGTTTTCCTGAAATTCTAAACGAAGTCCACTTCGTTAGAATCAATTCGCCCATCTCTAATTGCGACGCATTGTCGGAGTGGAAATAAAACTGTGATGAGAATCAGAGTAGGTGATATAATTAATGGTGATCACATGTAAAGCTCATAAAGAAGTAATATTAAAATATGTATGAATACTTCAAAGGTGTAATTATGTATTTAGTGGATAAAAGATAAATAAATATCTGAAAGTAAAAGGGTAAGATTCCATACAAAATACAATATATAAAATATATATAGATCCCATACAATATATAAAAACCGAATCTGATAAACTAAAATGCTAATAAAATAAAATACACGCAGATAATAAATAAGCTCTACCAGTTCGTTAAGGCCCTTTGGATTGATCGTCTGGAGCTTATACATCCAATAGGTCTCCTTTCACTGTAAAAGCTGAAATCTATTAGTAGAATCCTCAGGGATCTGATCTATAGGTGTGATTTTTAATTGTTTAAATTCTCGATTATGTTTTTCATTAAAATGACGGGCTACACTTTGTTGTATATCCCCTTTTTTCACACATGCCCGATGTCCATTGAGCCTAATGTGTAAGGGCTGTGTAGTTCTGCTCACATACTGGAGCTTGCATTCGCATTGTATAAGGTATATCACCCATTTGCTTTTGCAGTTTAGACTGTGCTTTATAAAAACGGTCGAATTGGTAGTTGTAGACTTAAAATGTGTAGTGTTAGTTATATTAAAACAACAATGGCACCCTACTGCATTGCAGGCTCAGCTCCCTTGATACTGTGGGATCTCGGATATTTTATCCACTGGATTTTTAAACAGACTAAGTGCTACTAAATTCTTAATATTTGGAGCTCTTTTTCACCAAATAATTTTAATTAGAAAAAAAAACCTTTATTTGAAATTATATCCTCGTGGTCCGAGATGAAGTTCTTTGTTCTGGAACTGGGCGCCGGATCCGTTTTCTTCTTCTGCATTTCCACTGTTCGTGCCAGCTGCCGTGTACCTGGCTTCGGAGCAAGAGACCTGCGGCTGCCATTCTGAGGCTCGGATAGAACCAACCTCCTAAGAGGAGGATGACCTTTCTGTTGATGAGCAGAGGGATGAGGTAAACTCCAACTTAAATGTTTCTTATCTAACCTAGGAAGAAGTGCAGCTCCGTCTTAAAGAGATTAAAATAGACAAATCCCCTGGTCCTGATGGTATACACCCACGTATCCTAAGTGAGTTAAGTAATGTCATAGTTAGGCCCCGGTTCTTAATATTTATGGACTGTCTAATAATGGGGTTTTGCCCAAAGGATTGGCACATAACAAATGTGGTGCCAATATTCAAAAAGTGATCCTGGAAACTATAGGCCGGTAATTTTAACCTCTGTTGTGGGTAAAATGTTTGAAGGTTTTCTTAGAGATGCTATCCTGAACTGTATCACTGAAAATAAATGTATAACGCCGTTCCAGCATGGGTTTATGAAGGATCGGTCTTGTGAAACTAATCTCAGCAGCGGCTATGAGGAGGTTAGTTCTAGACTGGATTGGGGTCAAGCATTGTATGTAATATATCTAGATTTCTCTAAAGCAATTGATACAGTGCCACATAAATGGTTGGTAAGTAAAATGAGAATGCTTGGACTAGGGGAAAATGTGTGCAAGTGGGTAAGCAGCTGGCTCAGAGATAGAAAACAAAGGGTGGTAATTAATGGTGCATACTCAGACTGGATCCCTGTTCCTAGTGGGGTACCACAGGGCTCAGTATTGGACCGTATCCTCTTTAACATTTTCATTAATGATCTTACACAGGGATTGCACAGTAGAATATCGATCTTTGCAGATGATACTAAGCTCTGTAAAGTAAGAAATACTACAAATTCTATATGAACAGAGGATTTATACCAATATATCACTGCAAATAATAATCCCTGTTAAAACTTAACTTTTACTTATCTTTTTTTTAAAAAATATTAATATCTAAACCCCTATACATTACCACTACATACCTAGATGATACAGCATACTGTGCACTATCTGCCAGTGGAGTAATCGCCCTGATAAAGAGCGGCTCCGCTTTAATGACAGACAATGTCACTACATGCGTGTATAAACACCTTTAAATCCCAGCTATCCCGACGCGTTTCCCCCATACAATTCTAGGGTTCATCAGGGGATTCAAAATTTCTCTCACTGTGGAAAAAGAATACGCTATATACAACGCATATATCACAACACATGTACTTCAAAATTAGATGAATAAACTGATACTTAGCTCAAGTGCTGCCAGGTATAATGACGATAAATTCCCGCAGCACCTCTAGTACGCTGGCACCCAAGATAAGAGGGATACAGAGCACTATTGTCTCTGCCTCCCTTTTTATGTCCTTAATGGCCCCAAAGATGTATGGTAAACAATTACCCAATGTTTACACGTAAACAATAATACTGCATGCTCGCTTCCAGGTTCCCATGAGCAAGAAAATAGGCACATGTGCTCAAGGGAACCTGGAAGCGAGCATGCAGTATTATTGTTTACGTGTAAACATTGGGTAATTGTTTACCATACATCTTTGGGGCCATTAAGGACATAAAAAGGGAGGCAGAGACAATAGTGCTCTGTATCCCTCTTATCTTGGGTGCCAGCGTACTAGAGGTGCTGCAGGAATTTATCGTCATTATACCTGGCAGCACTTGAGCTAAGTATCAGTTTATTCATCTAATTTTGAAGTACATGTGTTGTGATATATGCGTTGTATATAGCGTATTCTTTTTCCACAGTGAGAGAAATTTTGAATCCCCTGATGAACCCTAGAATTGTATGGGGGAAACGCGTCGGGATAGCTGGGATTTAAAGTGTTTAAACACGCATGTAGTGACATTGTCTGTCATTAAAGCGGAGCCGCTCTTTATCAGGGCGATTACTCCACTGGCAGATAGTGCACAGTATGCCGTATCATCTAGGTATGTAGTGGTAATGTATAGGGGTTTAGATATTAATATTTTTTAAAAAAAAGATAAGTAAAAGCTCTGTAAAGTAATCAACACAACAGAGAATAATGTGTTATTACAAAGGGATCTGGATAAGTTGGAGGCCTGGGCAGAGAAATGGCAGATGAGGTTTAACACAGATAAATGCAAGGTTATGCACATGTTAAATGGAAAAACGCTGGGCAAAAGTGACATAGAGAAGGACTTGGGAATCCTGGTGGACCGTAAACTTAAATGTAGCAGCCAGTGTCAGGCAGCAGCTGCCAAGGCAAATAGGATTATGGGGTATACTAAAAGGGGCATAGATGCACATGATGATTATTCTCCCATTATACAAGTCACTGGTTAGACCACACATGGAATATTGTGTACAGTTTTTGGCACCAGTGCACAGGAAAGACATTGTAGAGCTTGAACAAGTACAAAGGTGGGCAAAAGAAATACACATAATAAACACAGAAAGGATTTTTTTACTGTTAGAGCAGTGAGACTGTGGAACTCTCTGACATAGGAACTTGTCATGTTGAATTCAATAACAGAGTTCAAAAAGGGTTTGGATGCATTTCTGGAAAGCAATAATATGGCAAGTTATAGTGACTAGGATTCTGGAGTGGGGTCGTTGATCCAGGGATTTTTCCGATTGCCAGATTGGAGTCGGGAAGGAATTGTTTCCCTCAAAAGAGGACAATTGTCTTCTACCTCATTGGGGTTTTTTGCCTTCCTCTGGATCAACACTTTAGCAACACTTTAGCAAAATAGGCAGAACTGGATGGACGTATTGTCTTTTTTCGGCCTTACAAACTATGTAACTATGTAACCAAGCGCATAAGAGTGTTGTGCCTCTATTTTTACACGCACAACATCTCTAGGTGAGCAAGTACCTTCCATTGTTCTTATATTACTTACTACACTATAGAGCGCCCCTCTTTGTTTTTTCTCTTTCTGGGTTTATTGTCTGCACTGAGTACTTGCCAGACTTCGGTTGGAGGGTCGGCTACCATAGTAGAAGATGGACTATTTTATGAATCGTCATAACCAACGGGAATTATTCCTGCAACAACTGATGAATGATTGTAATGAACCTTCGATGGACTCAAATGAGGAGATAAGTACTGATGTTAGTGAAGAATAGACCAAAATCATGACTTCACTGTTTAATACTTTGGAAAAAAAACCTCCAGAATAAAGTCCAGCACAATCTGGATACGATGTTTCTATCATCATATCTTAAACTTTGACTCATACTAAAGGGTTTATGTATTGAATTATCACCAACATTCCTTAATGATTCTGTATTTGTAGAACAATGGCTTAAAATGCTTAAGGAATGTTCATTCAAACTTATGAATCTTCTGATAGATAAAAGAACACATTTAGTCCAACAAACGGTTCTTGACATAGAAAAAACTATTACACGAGTTGAAAACTTATGAAAAACATAAGGATTTTCATAAAATCAATAATAGAGTGAATAATAAGATCACCAAGTTTGAAAACAATACATTTTTAAGAAAAAAAGGGAAGTTCAATAGAGATAAATATAGAACTAATGATACAATACCTAGAGGGTCAAGAGAGCACAATACTATTCAGAGGGGCTCTTCCAATATCCCCTCTCCAAGATTTGTACAATCTCCATTGTTCAAACCTAATGGGAATTTTCATAAACCAAAATCTAATTCTTTTTTTTAACTCAATATTCCACCATAATAGCAAAAATCAACAGATTCCATTACAATAAGAGTACAAAACGAGAACTCCACAATGCAGTCCAATAGGGATGAGCGATACTATCAACAAAAGTTGAAATCGGCACGATTTTTACGTTTATCGGAATTTCCCGATGACGCGATAGTTTCTGTGAAAATCTTAAAGATAATCGTTATCACGTTTACTATCGCACCTTTTTCGTCATTTCCTGTAATTTTGGTGTCCAGCCAATCAGCTCAGAGCATAGAGGGGGGTGAGCAGGGTATACGACGTCAGCTGTGGGCAGTGTATGGATCTCATTTGCTGCAAAAATCACATGACCTCATTATATGTATACGACTGCCTTTCCTGATCAGTAGAAGAGTGAAGAAATCAGGTGATACCTTTTTAGAGGCTAACTGAGTATATTTGATGGTAAGCTTTTGAGAGTACTAGCTCTCTTCTTCAGACATGATGTTATACAATAAACTGAAAATTCACAGACTTTTTATACACAAAAGACATGGACCTTCAAAGGAACTTGAAATCTTTAAAAATAACAAAATGCAGTAAGTAGAGAAGATATTTACAACAGGTCAAGGAATAAACAATCTTGAAACTTGTGAGGCGTGATGGAGGGATAAGAAATTATTGTCCTTATCTCATTGCTATCAGGTGTGATTTGTGAGCCTCACAGTTCACACATAGTTTGACTTGAAACTCTGATGAATATTTAGTCCATTCTGCAGGGTGTGAAATGTTTGCATTAACTTATATTCCCATTCCTTCCTCTCCCGTTGTGTCTTAAAATGTCCCATTAAGACCACAATCTGCAAATCTTCAATACAGTGGCCCTCTCTGGAAAAATGCGGCCACTGGGAGATCAGTTCTGCTGTTATTAATGGTGAATCTGTGTGAATTCAAGCAATTTTCCTGATCATTCCTAAACTATCTCACTACAGAGCAACACGTCTCGCTGCCTATCCCAATAGCTGTTGTCACAGTTCAGAGACACAGTCTTTTCTTATACAGAAAACCATCCTTATAGTTTCATAGTTTCATAGTTTGTAAGGCCGAAAAAAGACAAGACGTCCATCCAGTTCAGCCTGTTGTGCTAAGGAAGGCAAAAAACTCCAATGAGGTAGAAGCCAATTGTCCTCATTTTAGGGAAAAATTCCTTCCCGACTCCAATCTGGTAATTGGAAAAACCCCTGGATTAATGACCCCTCTCCAGAATCCTAGTCACTATAACTTGTTATAATATTACGCTCCAGAAATGCATCCAGACCCTTTTTGAACTGTTATTGAATTCACCATGACAAGTTCCTCTGGCAGAGAATTCCATAGTCTCACAGCTCTTACAGTAAAGACTCCCTTTCTATGTTTATGTAGAGGATGCTCCCTTGTTCTAGATACAGTCCTGGGTATAAATAAATCTTGGGAGAGATCTCTATATTGACCTTTGATGTATTTAAACATATTTATTATGTCCCCCCGAAGCCGTCTTTTCTCTAAACAAAATAACCCTAATCTTGCTAATCTTTCTAGGTATTGTAGTACACCCAGTCCTTTTATTACTTTTGTTGCCCGCCTTTGTACTTGTTCAAGCTCTACAATGTCTTTCCTGTGCACTGGTACCCAAAACTGTACACAATATTCCATGTGTGGTCTAACCAGTGACTTGTATAATGTGAGAATGATGTTCTCATCACGTGCATCTATGCCCCCCCATGATCCTATTTGCCTTGGCAGCTGCTGTCTGACACTGGCTGTTACAACTAAGTTTACTGTCCACCAGGATTCCCAAGTCCTTCTCCATGTCACTTTTACCCAGCCTTTTTCCATTTAACATGTAGTCATGTAATGGATTTTTTCCCCCATGTGCATAACCTTGCAGTTATCTGGATTAAACCTCATCTGCCATTTCCCTGTCCAGGCCTCCATCTTATCCAGATCCCTTTGTAATAACACATTATCCTCTGTTGTGTTGATTACCTGCTATAAATGGCTGCCTCAGGGGCCAAGCCATGCAAGGCCAGGCTATGGTGGTCACAGAGAAGTGTAGATTTCGCCGAGTGCCCTTTAACGCTTTCCTCCTACCTCACGGGTCCACTGTAGGTGAGCGGTCCCTTCTCAACGTGTCGTTCCAGTCAGAGCAAGGGCACAGAGACGCGGCTTTCAGGGCTCCGTCACCCGGAGCGGGACAGTCCCAAAGCGTGGCGGCCCCGCGTGTCAGCATGCGTCTCGGGCGTTTCACCAAACAGATGCGCTTCCTCCCTTCAGCTAGGCACCTCAAGCGGAGCGCAGGCTGTGGGAAGCAGGTCACAAGGACTCCAGCAATCCGAGCAATATGAAGCAGTAGCCCCTGAGCATGGCGCTGTAGTGACTCAGCCTCCGGGTCTTCAGTAGTTTTGGCGTGCGCACCAAAAGGAACAAGCTGTTCGTTGCTGCAAAAATGGTCCGGGCGGCTCTCCTGCACCGTCACAATGGTCCCCAGGAATACCGACAATTCTCCAGCCGCAGGTACCAGGATAAATGCTAGATTAGCCCCCTAATGTTGCGTCCGGCCTCAGGAGAAGATCGGTTATGCGGCCATCACAGTCTGTGCCAGGCCACGCCCCCCCAGGGTAAAATGTTTGAAGGTTTTCTCAGAGATGTTATCCTGGAGTATCTCACTGAAAATAAATGTATAACGCCGTTCCAGCATGGCTTTATGAAGGATCGGTCCTGTCAGACTAATCTCATCAGCTTCTATGAGGAAGTCAGTGCTAGACTGGATCGGGGTGAGGCACTGGATGTCATATATCTAGATTTTTCTAAAGCATTTGATACGGTGCAGCATAAAAGGTTGGTAAATAAAATGAGAATGCTTGGACTGGGGGAAAATGTGTGCAAGTGGGTAAGCAACTGGCTCACCGATAGAAAACAAAGGGTAGTAATTAACGGTATATACTCAGACTGGATCGCTGTTACTAGTGGGGTACCACAGGGGTCAGTATTGGGCCCTATCCTCTTTAACATTTTCAGGGTCTCCTGCCAGTTCCATGTGCAATTTCCAATACTGGTGTCTTGTTTTGTGCCCCGATGTACCTGCTGTGGCTACGCCGTCCTCATGTTTTTGGTTAGCCATTGAACATAATGAATTATTTTAGCCTATGAATTTTTTCTGTGACTTTTATAGCCTAATTGTCTTGCCTAAGATGTAGAAGATATCCAGTTCACTGTTGTGGATGTTAATTCTAGCTTCTCCTCACCTGTTTGGGTGTAAGAATGAAGCTGTTGTTCCTCTCCCATAGACTTTAATGGTCATTGACGATAGTCGATTGTCGACTATCGGCAATGATAATTGTCGATATTGACTATCGACCCGATAACGGTTGTTGACTAGAGATGGGCGAATCGATTCTAACAAGTGGAATTCATTTAGAATTTCAGGAAAACTTAGATTCTGGACGAAGTCGAAGTTGGGGGTGATTCGCGGGAACAAAGCATGTGTTTAATTGATGAAATGGCTGCATGCACATGGCGTTACATGGGGCAAAGAACTCTGGGAGGAAGAAAGGAGTACCCTAAATGACATGAGCAGAGATTAAGCCAATCAGAGACTGGCGGGATTCTGTGACATCACCGCACTAAATAAGCCCGGACGCGACGCTGGCAGTTCACACTCCTCTCTCTTTTGCCGTGTTGTAGCTGCTGCAGCTCCAGTAGCTGAGATCTCACCCCAAACACAGGACTTTTATGCAGCGAGGTTTGGGGGGGGGGGGGGGGGTGTCATAGCTTTTCTCAGAGACTGCTTCTCTTACATTCTAATTCTGATTTTGTGGGGTATTGGAATTGAAATCCAGTGTGCATCCAATTCAGCTGCATATACATTTTAATGCTATCTGCTCAGTTCTGGAGCACATTGAATATCCAAGGGTTATCTAAGCCTGCTTTTGCTGTTGTATTCAGTTAAAGAAACAGCGTTTTTACAATCCACATAGCTGATAATTTTTGGCAGCTCATTTCTTTTGCGCATTGTATAGCCAAGGGTTAATTAAGCGTTTTTCTGCTGTTGTAGTCAGTTAAAGAAACTGTGTTTTTCAACGCCAAAGAAGAAATTTTTCCTGTAGCATAATTCATATCCAAAGGTTAATTAAGCGTTTTTCTGCTGTTGTAGCCAGTAAAATACACATCGTTTTAACACGCCACATAGCTGTTAATTTTTGGCAGCTCATTTCTTTTGCGCAATTTATATCCCAAAGGGTTTAATTAAGTTTTTTTTTGCTTTTTGTAGCCCATTTGGTTGGGGCGTTTAAATTATCGACAAAGTTGAAATCGGCACAGTTTTTTTTTGTTTTTCAAAATTTTTAGATCTTTGGATAATTTGGGTTTAAAAATTTGAGGGCATCATCTTTTAAATCGCGGTTTTTGGCGCTTCCTGTCTTTTTTGGCGGCCAGCAAATCAGTTTTCAAAAAGGCAGGGGGGAAAGTGTGTGCGACGTAAAAGAGGGAGGGGAAGGTTGCGATTGGCTGGAAAAATCACTTCCCCCCTTTTTTTAAATTTAAAACACCCCTTTTCCTTTTTTTTTTAAAATCAGAGTCTTCAGCGCTATAGCAGTGGGACTTGCTGTGTCCAACCGCTCAGCGAAAAAAAATTTTAAATTTTTCACAGAGAAAGCTTATTTTAGCTGTGACCCTTTTAAAATTTTAGTTAATCAGAGATTGGAAATTTTATGTAGTTGGGTTTGAAAAATTTTTAAAGGGGGGAATTTACCGCTGTAAAGTAAAGGGGGGGAAAGGGGGGGGGGGGGGCGCGGGGCGAACACGGGAAAAGCTCTATAAAGAATACGGGATAAAGTCCCCCCAAATTAGTTTTAACTTTGGCAATAGCTTTATTATTAACATTTTTCTATTAAAAATTTTTTCCTGGTTTTTGGGGCGGGCCTAAAACCTTTTAGGTTAAAAAATTTTTTCTAGTAACTGCAGCCCTTTTTTGGTTAGGTGCAAAACCCCACTTTTATTATCAGTATACATTTCAAGATAGGTGTTTTTTTTTAAATTTTTCCCCCCATTCCCATTTTTTTGAAAATTGCCCCTTGAAAGTTTTTAAATTAGAATCCAGAAATTTTTTGTAGTCGAACGGGTTGATAGGTGCCAAAAAATCCCTTTTATTGTCCAAAAATACTTTTTTGTACTTTGTTTTTTTTTTCATTTTGGGCGCCTAAAGCTTTTTTCCCTTTGGGGCCCCCCCTTGCATTAAATGTAAATTAAAAAATTTTTTGTAGTCCCCAAACCAAAGGTAAAATTGAAAGGTCCCAAAAAATTTCCTTTTTTATCCCGAATAAAAATTTAAAAGTTTTAAGTTTTTTTTTTCATTTTGGGCGCAGGCCAGTTTTTGTTGTTTAGATCAAACCTTTCCCCTTTTTAAAATGTAAATTACAGCAATTTTGTATAAAAAGGGTTTAAATTAAAAGGTCCCAAAAAAATACCTTTTTATTACCCGAATACTTTAAACAGTCGTTTTTTCACTTTTGCGCACTAAAAAGTTTTTGTTCATTAGGCACCTTGCATTAAATGTAATACAGAAAATTTTGAAGTCACCACAGGGGGAATTGAAAGGGTCCCAAAAAAATCCCCTTTTTATTTATCCAAATTTACTTTACGGGAAAACGTTTTTTTTTGCCCTTTTGCCCAGCCCCAGATTTGTTGAAGAGCCCCCCTTGGGTTAAATTTAAAATCCAGCAATTGTGTATTTTACCACGGGGAAAATTTAAATAGGTGGAAAAAAAATTACCTTTTAACCCAAAAATACAAACAAAATACGGTTTTTTCACTTTGGCGCACTAAAGCTTTTTTTCATTGACCCCTTGCACTTTAAATGTGAATACAGAAATTTTTTGTAAGCCCACCACAGATAAAATTTAAAAGGGGTGCCAAAAAATACCTTTTATTGTACCCGGGAATACATTATAGAAAACCTTTGTTTTATCACTTTGGCGAAATATAGCTTTTTTTTCTTTGGGAGGCCCCCCTTGCATTTAAAAATTGTAAATACAGAATTTTGATCACCAAATGGGGGAATTAAAAAGGTCCCAAAAAAAATTTATTTTTTATTTTAATCCAAAATACTTTTAAGATAGGTTTTTTTTTAAATTTTGCCCATTCCAATTTTTTGATAAGCCCCTTGCTTTTTAAATTTTGAATCCACAATTTTTGTATTTTACCACGGTGGATTGATGGGGCAAAAAATACCTTTTTTATCCAAATACTTTCAGATACGTTTTTTTTCACTTTGGCGCATTTAACAGCTTTGTTAATTGAGGCCCCTTCCCACTTAAAATGTGAATACAGCAAATTTTGTAACCCCCAGATGAAATAAAAAGGTGCCCAAAAATTTCCCCCTTTTTATTATCCGAATACATTATAGATACGTTTTTTATTTTGGGGCGCCTATAGCTTTGTTAATTGGGGACCTTCCCCTTTTAAATTTTAAAATTTTTCCAGCAATTTTGTAGTCACCACAGGTAAATTTGAAAGGTCCCAAAAAAAATACCTTTTATTTAAACCGAAACTTTAAAAGTACTTTGTTTTTTTGCACTTTTGCCCAGTAAGATTTGTTGAAAAGAGCCCCTTGCATTTAAATTTTTTGAATCCACCCAATTGTGTAGTTCCCACAGGTAAATTTGGAATAGGTGAAAAAAAAATACCTTTTATTTTTCCAAAATCTTTACAAATACGGGTTTTTTCATTTTGGTGAACAAAACAGCTTGTTCATTGAGGCCCCTTGGGGATTTAAAATGTGAATACAAAAAATTTTTTGTGTCCCCAAACGGGTAAATTGAAAGGTCCCAAAAAAAACCTTTTTATTTTCAGAAAAATTTTCAGATACTTTTTTTTTTTTCCTTTTTGGGCGCGGGCCCAAGCTGTGTTTTTAAGTTTCTCCCTTTGCAGTTAAATTTAAATTTCCCGAATTTTGTAGTCCTCCAAAGGTAAATTTAATTGGTGCCAAAAAATACCTTTTTTATTATCAAAATACATTACTAAATACGTGTTTTTTGCATTTTTGGGCCCATTTCCAATTTTTTTGTAGGCCCCCTTTTGGCTTTAAAATTTAAACCCCCGCAATTGTTTTGTTACCCAGGGGGGAAATTTAAATAGGTGCCAAAAAATGATTTGAGGGATTTGAAAAATAGCGGTGATTTCCCGGGTTTTTTAAATTAAGAACTTTTCCAAAAACTCCTTCCATACCTTCTAAAATTTTCTTTTATTTCTGAACAGGGGACAAAAATTTTCAGGGGAAAGCGACCCAAAAGGGGGGGTGGGACTTGGAGGTAGAGGTACGAGAAAGGTGTCCTTCCTTTGCTGGCGACAACACGCATTGCCAGGGGGATCGTCTTTTCCCGGAAACCGTCAGGCCGGGTCATCGCTGGTCGGGCCCCCTTTGAATCTCTTTTAAAAAAAACGGGCCTTTCCCCAAAATCTGCCCCTTCGGGGGTTAAGAAACCCTGCTTCCGCAGTCTTACCCCCTTTTTTCCCTCCCATTTCCGGCCAAAAATGTCGTAATCAGAAATCTTCACATGGGTCCAACATGAAACGCCCAAATGTCAAATCGTTTATCCACTACGGGTGGATAACCCATTTTCTGAAAGGACCTCTTTGTTGACAAAATGGGTTTGGGGGGTCAAAAGGAAAGTCAAAAATCAAGGGGCCCAAAAGGGAGGGATTTTCTTTTGCTCTGATGCCCATTTTACTGATCCCATCAGAGGAGGAGAAGGAACCCGGGTCAATCGCAAAAATCCCGGGCGGTCGGCAACCCCTTGCAGTCCCTCTTGTTTTGAAAACCCCCGCAGCCCCTGGAGCAGAATTCGGGGCGACGAATTCCCAAAGTGTTGATGATGTGTTTATGACAATTGGGGAACCCAACGGGGTCTTTTAAGCGGGGAATTTGTTTGCGAGCGCTTCTCACTGACGGGAGGAAGAGGGATGGGGTTTTTCAGTGGGGGTTCCCGGCCTAAAAGGGAAAGGGGGGGTTTCACAAAGCCCGTGATAAATTCCGCCAGCCACGGTAGCGCAAACCCCGCCCTCGCTTTTTGCCGTAAAAAAGGTCCGGGACCTCTAAATTGGGCCTTCTTTAAACCAAAGCCCTAAATTCACCCGGGTGTCATATCCGCCTTTGCCTTTAAAAGCATAAGTAGGGGAAAAAAACCCTTTTAGGTGGTTAACCACCACCAACTGTTAGTCACATGCAGCCAATGCTTTGTTTGAAAGGGAAAGGCAACATTTGGGGAAAAAAAGGGCCCAAAGACCAAAGCCCGGGGCCCCCAACCACTGTCCCCCCCCTCTCTCTCCCGCCTCCTCCTCCCCTCCCCACCCCCAAAGGGCTTTCCCTAGTTTGCCCTCCCCCTCAAAAGTCATGATCGGGGGATCACCTCCGTTTCCCGCCAAAACCGTCGCCCGAAAACCACCGACACCCCCCCAAAGACCCACCACAAAACCCTTCTTTTTTTCCCCCCCGCCAGTTTTAGCCCTGCACCCCCGTACGGCAGCCAGTCTACCCTTTTCCCCTTTTTGTTTTCCCAGGTTTGGGAGGAAAGAAAAATTTTTAACCCAAACCATCCAAAGCCAAAAGTGAATGTTGGGCATTCCCAAGGTTTTTGGGCCCTTAAAAAATTTTTCCTTTCCGCCCTTGGTGGACACAGAGGGTTTTTCCGCCACCCCAGGGCCCCTTTCCCCTTGCCCCCTTTCCCCAGATCCCGAGCAGGTTTTTTTTCTTTGCCAAAAAAAAGGCCTTTCCCTGCCCGGGCCCAAACCCACGTGCATCAAAAATTTCAAGCGCTTTGTCCCTGAAATCTGTGCCCGGAAAAGTCCTTCTCACCACTGAAAACATGGACTAGTAAGCCCCGGCCCGGGGCCCGCTAAATCTCTGTGACAGCTCACTGGGTGAGTTTGGGTGGATGTCTTGGGGGTAAACCGGGGGGTTCGGCCCCGGCCGCACACTCTTAAAAACCCGAAAGGGAGGGTTTAAAGGGTTTTTTTTCCCCCCAAGGTCCTCGGGTGGCATCCTTGCCCAAAAAAAACACCAGGTTGAAAATTAAATTTCTGTCTTGGAGACCTTTCCAAACCACAGGTCAGGAGCTGGGGGCCGGTTTCTCTGCAACGAGCCCCCGAGCGTTGGTGGGGGTGCAAAAAACCTTGGGGCCGGGGCGGGGGGTGGGTGGAAAACGGGCAAAAATCTGCGGGGCCCCCCCTTAAAGTTTGGTAGGCTGGAGCACATCCCTTGCCTGGCACATGTCATAAAACCTTGTGGTTTTGGGGAAATCAGGCTCCATCTTCACATGAGTTTCTTGGATGCCCCATTTCCCCCAAAAATGATCCTCGCATTTTAAAGGGCCCTCAAAAAAGAAAAAACATTACTGGGTTTGGGCCCCCTTTCCCGGAAACCCCCGGGACAAAACAAAACTCACCCCTTTTTCCCCTTCCCCCCCCACCCCAAATTTGAGAGTAAAATGCAGGAAAGGAGACCTTGCTTTATTGGGTCAAAAGGAACATCTGTTGCGTCTGATTCACGTTCCCCAAATGGTTTTCCGGGGGAACAACAAACAGGACGTTTTCAGCAGTGGGGTTTTCCAAAGGGGCCGTAGCGGCAAACAGCAGCAGAGGCAAAAGGGGGCAGAAGCCTAAGGGGGGGCCTCTGGCAATCTTTATTTAAACCCCCTCCCAACGCTTTCTTTCAGGGCACACATCCAAAAACACAGAGACCACTTTTAAAATCAAAGGTGGGAAAGACATCTGCTCTCAACACCCATTTTTTTGTATGTGTTCCCCGGGCCCAAAAACTTCTGGGGAAACCAAAAAGGACGAATTTGGGCCCAGACCTCGCTCGCCACGCCATAGAGGTTTTGTCCTGCCTAAACAGGGCCCGCGTCATATTGAAACGACCCTTTAGCACACTGGAGGAGTCCCTTACAGACAAAGCATCCCCCTTTCCCCAGATAAAAGTGGTGTTTTTTTGGGCTTTCATCAAGATGAATCAGGCAAGGCTCTATTAGTTGTTGGGCCCCAATTTTCGAGGTCAGATTTTGTTGCCGGGCCCCTTCACATTCCCCTTAAAAGGGAAAAAGGTCCTCTTTAAAAATGTTTTTTTAAAAAGTTCCCTTTCTTACGCAATTTTTTTTTTCTCTTTTCCCCCCAGTTATTTTCTGGTTTGGCTTGAGGGGACTGTAAAAAAACAGCAAGGTTTCATGAAAAACACCCTATTCCATTTACTCATTTAAACTTTAAAAAATTTTTTGCATTTTCAAAGGGTTTTTTAGGGCTGTTGCTGGAGAACAGCTATTTAATTTTGGTTTCCTTTTTGGAAAGAAATGTGGCCCCTTTTAAATGGCAATTTTTTCCCTCACAATTTTTTTAAAAGTGGCCCGAAAAGTTTATTTTTAAAAATTTTTTTGGGGGCATGTTGCTGTGAATACAGCAATTTAAAAATGGTCCTTTGGGAAAAGAAAAAAGGGCTTTTAAATGGATTTTCTCCCCAAAAATTTTTAACATGGGGAGAAGGGCCCTTTTTATAATTTTTTTGGGGGCTGCTGTTTGAAATGCAGCAATACTACAGGTTCCCATTATTAAAAATTTTTTTTTTTCAAAAAGCATTTGTATTTAAAAATTGTCAAAAGTGGCTCAAGGTTATGCTTTAAAATTTTTGGGGGCATTTTGCTGTTTTACATGGGAGCTATTCTAAAAAGGTTCCCATTATAAAAAAAATGTTGTTTCTAACAGACATTTGTTCTTCACAATTGTCCAAAGTGGCTCAAGGGTCATGCTTTGAATTTTTGGGGGCATTTTGCTGTGACATGCAGCTATACTACAGGTCCTATTATAAATTTTTTTTGTTTCTAACAGACATTTGTTCTTCACAATTGTCCAAAGTGGCTCAAGGGTCATGCTTTGAATTTTTGGGGGCATTTTGCTGTGACATGCAGCTATACTACAGGTCCTATTATAAAAAAATGTTGTTTCTAACAGACATTTGTTCTTCACAATTGTTAAGAGTGGCTCAAGGGTGATGGTGCTGTCAGAAACAGGAATAGGTAGGACACTGTTAATGGACACATATTGCAAAAGTACAGAGACAATTTCCTTCAGCACGTTGAGTAAAATGAGAAAAAGAATGCCAAGAAAAAGGGCACCTGAGTGGAACAGGAGCGTTAACCACCATTATTTCCAAGTGAAGCTCAATTGGTCCGCACTCATACGGAGGGGCAAGCGCTACCCAGGACAGGGACAGTATATGTCCAGTTAAACTAAAATGGTGGTTGAAAGACTCCTTTTTCCAGCACTTTTGAATCTGGGGGTCAGACAGGTTGAAGGGTCATGCGGTGTTCCAGGACAGGGATAGTCAATGTCCAGTTCAAGTAAAATGATGGTTCAAAGAATACTGCCTTCTGGCACTTTTTAATTTGTAGGTCATGCAGGTTTAAGGGTCATGCTGTGGTACAAGACAGAGATAGTGAATGTGATTTTTTTTTTCTGTGGCTTTTATAACCTAAGTGTGTTGCCCAAGATGTAGCACGTATCCATTTGACTGTTGTGGATTTTAATTCCAGCTTCTCCAGCCCTGTTTGGGTGTAAGAATGAAGGTGTTGTTGCTCTCCCATAGACTTTAATGGTCATCGGTCATAATCTATCATCGACCATCGAATATCTTGTCGATTATGGTCGACTATCGACCATCGACCGATGTCGATGGCCAACGTAATCGCTCAACACTAGTAGTCAGTAAAAGAAACGGTGTTTTTCACGCCAAAGAAGAAATTTTTCCTGTAGCATAATTTATATTCAGTAAAATACACAGTGTTTTTAAACGGCACATGTAAGTAAATTTTTCCTGGCCATTTGTGGAGCGCAATTTATATCCAAGGGTTACCCAAGCTTATAAGTGGGTGCATTTGGAGTCAAATACAGGGTGTGTATTTATTGTATACAGAGATCTTCATTAAACAGAGTCTGTAAATTTTTAAACAAACAGTATGTTAGACAGAGAGGTAGCAGGCTCTTCACATTCGAGTGGCAGTGGCACAAACATTCCTGGAACAGGCACAGGTCGCAGCACAGTAAGGGGACGTCACAGCAGGGGTCACTCGGTGAGGCCAGAATTGCCGGTGTCATCTAGCGGCCGTATGTTGACCAGCAACCCTAGGGTTCTTGATTGGTTGACTAGGTCATCTACTTCCTCCGAGATGACATCTGACAACCCCAGCCAAGAGTCGGTGGGAACGTCAGACACAACCCTTAGTTGGCATGGCAGCGCGGACGTGTGGAGCTGTAACTACGGTCAGGGCCAGTACATGTCCTTTACGGCCCACTGGGTGAATATGCCTCCTGTATAGCCACATCAACAACTTGGACAGAGATGCCGCTTTCTCCTCCACGTTGTCAAACTGCTGCTCCTGCACCAATGTCCACCTCCTCCTCCACCACCACCACCATCTCAGCCTCCACAAGTACTGCTCCATCATACCACATGTGTAGTGCACAGCGGGGTCACGCAGTTCTACACCTGGCTTGCCTTGGCGAACAAAGTCACACAGGGGAGGAACTGCTCCGCGTCATGCAGCAAGAAATCAATGTGTGGCTTTCTCCGCGCCAACTGCAAATCGGAACCATGGTGACGGACAATGGGAGGAACATGGTGTTCGCGCTGCATCACAGAGGGATGGTCCATGCGCCATGCATGGCGCACGTGTTCAGTCTGGTTATGAAAAGGTTCCTGAAGTCTTCCACCGATCTTCAGAACATTCTGAAAATGGCCAGGAAACTGTGCATGCACTTCATCCATTCCTACAAAGCCAGGCACACCCTCCTCGAGTTGCAGCGGCAGAGTGGCCTCCCCCAACACACGCTGATATGCGATGTTTCCACCCGTTGGAATTCCAGCCTGCACATGTTGGACCGACTGTATGAACAGAGAAAGGCCATTAACGATTCTTTGATGATCCAGGCGCACAGGAGTACTCCCCTGTGTAAATTTGATGTCAGCCAGCGACAGCTCATACGTGACATCTGCCGTTTGCTGAGGCCATTTGAGGAGGCGACGTTATTTGTCAGTCGCCAGGACTACGGGATGAATAACGTGATTCCACTGCTTCATGTCCTGGAACAGATGCTGCAAAAAATTTTCTTGGCAGGGGACTGGAGACGCTCACGTACCACTGCCGCAGCTGCTGTGGAAAGGTGGGGGGTAGGAGCAGTAGAAGATCCGCTCGACTACTGGGCAGCCAAACTGGATGTGTGGCCGCAACTTGCCGATTTTGCAGTGGAGAAGCTGTCCTGCCCGGCCAGTAGTGTGGCATCAGAGCAGGTTTTCAGTGCGGCGGGGGCCAACGTTACCCCAAGGAGAACCCGCTTGTCCACGGGAAATGTGGAACGACTGACCTTTTTCAAGATGAATCAGGCGTGGATCGGCCAGGATTTCCACACACCAATGCCTTAGGCGTCAGATTACATCAGCCATGATGCCTCACCAAAACTTTGAGAAATGAGTCTGGGTTCAAACTACCTGCCTCAGCCAATATTCTGATGCCGCCACCCGCCTGATGCCAAACATCTTCTGCCAATTTCTCCATCTGCCTACCACCATCTTTACCAGGGAATGGTATTGCCACCCACCTCCACGCTGTCATTGTGCTACTCATGCTGCTGCTGCTGATGCTGCTGCCGTGACCTCCACACTGTGTCATTGTGCCACTCTCTGACCTCATGCTGTTGCTCCTGCCGTCACCTCCACTCTCTGTCATTGTGCCATTCTGTGGCCTACTCCTGTTTTTGCCACCTCCAGAATGTCATTGTGCCACTGTCTGACCTCATGCTGCTGCTGTCGCTCCAGCCATGACCTACACACTCTGTCATTGTGTCACTGTCTGACCTCATGTTGCTGCTGTTGCTCCTGCCGTGACCTCCACACTCTGTCATTTTGCCACTCTGTGGCCTTCTACTGTTTTTGCCACCTCCAGAATGTCATTGTGTCACTCTATGATCTCATGCTGCTGCTGTGGCTCCTGCTGTGACCTCCACACTCTGTCATTGTGCCCCCGTCTCACCTCATGCTGCTGCTGTGGCTGCTGCCATGACCTCCACACTCTCATTGTGCCACTTTGTGGCCTACACCTGTTTTTGCCACCTCCACACTGTGTCATTGCGACACTGTCTGACCTCATGCTGCCGTGGCTGCTGCCGTGACCTACACACTGTGTCATTGTGCCACTCTGTGGCCTACTCCTGTTGGTGCCACCTCCACACTCTGTCATTGTGCCACTGTCTGACCTCATGCTGCTGCTGTTGATGACGTCATCTCCACACTGTGTCATTGTGCCACTTTGTGGGCTCCTGATGTTGCTGCCACCTCCAGAATTTGTCATTGTGCCACTCTGTGGCCTACTCATGCTGCTGCCAAGTGACCGCTGTCTCACTGGAACACCCTGTGGTTTCCTAATGCTGTTTATACCTTCAGCACTCTATGACGTGTCCCCTATGTTTAGTTTTCCCCTTCTTTTCACCTGTCAGAAGGAATGGGAAGGATCAGGATTGTCTAGCCAAAAGCAGGAGTGGATACAGAACACAGAAGACATGCAAATATCCCATTTACTGGTCATCTCTGTTTTGGATCAACTCCTGTTTGTTTTTGGCCTTAGCAATACTGATGGATTATTGACCGATTGAAAGCGGACACTGACGGATGAAAGGAAGGGCAAAATGATCAGAGACGTCAAAGCAAAATTACTGCCGACACCCTCTCCACTCATTCGGGAGGGTTTCTACATGTATCAGCGTTTAACAGAACAGGTTCTGTCATATTTTGTGATGGTTTAAAGCTCTGGCCTCATGGAGTGACCCCTGCTGTGACGTCCCCTTACTGTGCTGCGATCTGTGGCGGCTCCAGTAACCTACTACTGTGTTCTTTGACGCTATGGTAGGATCTTAGCCCTCAGCTTGTTTTTTTCCAGCTGGCGCTGCCATGACTTTATCAGGCTGCATTCCTGCTTCAGTTTTGCCCTCGTAAGTGCCCAGGGAATTTTAAAGTGAAGCGATTCTAATAGCAGCGGCAGTCATGTGCGTGTCATACTAAAACACAGCATTGTATGAAGAACAAACCAAGCTCCCTCTGCATGTTTTAACATGGCACAATGTTCTACAGCACCCTACAGGCTCTGTGTAGCCAGGAACTAGCTTTTTTTTAACTTGATTCATCCCAAAGTAATTCGGAGCAAAACAAATTTTGTCGGAAAATTCGGCGACGTCGGCGAACCGAATTTTTGAGAAATTCGCCCATCTCTATTGTTGACATAATCACTCATCACTACAGTCCAACACCAATATTCCAAAAGATCTGGGAGCCAGACCAAAAGTTCCTGCGATTCCCAAAGACCTTGAGTCCGTAACACCTGTAGTCGAAACTACTAAAAATACATGTAATAATACTACAAGGCTTTCAACTAGGGCAAACATCAAAGTGCCAGAAAATATTCCGATTATATCGAATATTGAAGTCCTATCTCACAAAACCCTTTCGGACTTTGAGCAACACTTTACGAAGTTTATTACAAGTGACATACCATCGGATGGAATAATCAGCCCAGAGCCTAATAATACAACTATTTCTCCTGCATCTTCCCTTGCACAAAAGGCTATCCAGATTAGAGAAAAATTTTAAAGACTGAAAAAAGAACACAATAATTTTAGACAGGATCAAAATGATTTCCTGTCTCTCACATCTCCTCCCATCGGAGCTTCCCAGTTTAGTACATATGACCCTTTGGATATCTCACTTAACCTTATTGATATGGACAACACACTCCAGGAGATTAATAAAGATGGCATTTCCACCCCCCTTTTTTTAGGGGAGCCACCTACAAAACCCCCAATCAACCAATCCACACTTTCCAACTAAGGAAGAAAAAGAAAAACCACCGAAGAGGCTGCAAAGCAGGAAGCTGTAGAAAAAAAATGAAAAAATACTCCTATAGTAAATGCCTCCACTACAACAGGATACCTTACGAAATTAGGGATCTATATATTTTTGAACGATGCCCTTGGTTGGGGCGCTATTGATAAAAAAGAAAAATCCTTTATTTTTATTAGTGAACCCAACATTCCCTTTTTTATTATCTGCCCAAGATTCACAAAAGCCTCTCATCGCCTACAAGATATCCGATTATCTCGGGCATAAATTCGCCCACAAGCCAACTGTCTCATTTTATCGATGTGTTTTTACAACCTTACATTTCATCCCAGCTTTCTTAGAGATTCTGGGGAACTTATTCAGTTACTCTCGGAACTAACAATAAAAGAGAATTGTACACTCATTACCCTGGATGTTACGGCTTTATACACTAATATTGAACATGACCTGGGAATAAAATGTAGAGAAGTAGTCAACAAGGATAATGATTTGAATCCCCCACAAAAATCTTTCATCGTAGAGGGCATGAGATTTATTTTAGAGAACAATTTTTTCCTACACAATAGCACCACCTACCGACAAATGAGGGGCACTGCCATGGGCACGTGGGCTGTGCCCTCATATGCCAACCTTTTTATGGGGGCTTTTGAAAAAGAATATATTTATACCTATCCCAATTTTAATGAACGTATAGCCCTCTATAAGAGGTACATCGATGATTTATTCATAGTATGGATGGGTCCTCCCTCTTCTATTCCCTCTTTTATTACACATTTGAACAACAAAACGTGGGGAATCAAATTTACTGCACATTATGATCCTGACAAAATAGAGTTTATAGACATTGAAATTTCCATTAATAACGGCACTTTTATCACAGCTACTTTTTTAAACAAGTAGACACGAACAGTTACATCCATTACCAAAGTGCGAATCACATGGAAAACCAACATTCCATATGGTCAAATTGTTTGGATGATGCCACTTTTGATAAACAAGCTTATATTTTACAACACATATTTCTTGAAAAAAACTATCCCCTTAAACTATTGGAAGATGCTAGATTAAAGGTAATACAAAGGAAACAATCAGACTGCCTTAAAAAAGAAGGAAGATCAATCTAATGGCGAACAGAACACTGAAAAACGGGACTCACAGACCAAATATTCATTAATCACACAATTTAATTCATCACACAGTAAAATAAAAAATGCACTGTCCAAACACTGGCACATAACCAAAAATGCTCTATTCTGCCAGAAAAACCGAATCTTATTTTTAGAAGAGCTCCAAATATTAAGAATTTAGCAGCACCCAGTCTGATTAAAAATCCAGTGGATAAAATATCCGAGGTCCCACAGTATCAAGGGAGCCGAGCCTGTAATGCAGTAGGGTGCCATTATTGTTTTAATTTAACTAACACTACACATTTTAAGTCTACAACTACCAATTCGACCTTTTTTATAAAGCACAGTCTAAACTGCAAAAGCAAATGGGTGATATACCTTATACAATGCGAATGCAATCTCCAGTATGTGGGCAGAACTACACAGCTCTTACACATTAGGATCAATGGACAGGGGGCATGTGTGAAAAAAGGGGATATACAACAAAGTGTAGCCCGTCATTTTAATGAAAAACATATTCGAGATTTTAAACAATTAAAAATCACACCTATAGATCAGATCCCTGAGGATTGCTTTTACAGTGAAAGGAGACCTATTGGATGTATAAGCTCCAGACGATCAATCCAAAGGGCCTTAACGAATTGGTAGAACTTATTTATTAATCTTAGTGTATTTTATCTTATTAGCATTTTAGTTTATCAGATTCGTTTTATATATATATATATATATATATATATATATATAATATATATATATATATATATATATATATATATATATATATATATATATATATATAATATACGACTTGCTTTCGTCGGGACGCCCTCCTGGACCGTCCTGGGGGTCTTTTAGCTCAGGATCGCCGCTTGGATCAAACGGATGGCACTCTGACAACGGCTTCTTATTTAAAACTCAGCCTGTTTATTTCGGCACAGGCTTACAGTAATTTAGAAACAAAATCAGATCAAACCAAAATCCTTAGGCTGTCTAGCCACTAACTAAACATATGACGTCCCTCTCTAACGTGTGGTCAAGGCCTATCGCCAATGCACCACACACACGTTACCAGTACTCACTGATTCTGGCTTCTCTCAAGCCTCCTGGGGGCAAGAGCCTCTTCCCAGCTCCTCTGCTGCACTGCCAGCTAGCAGACCACACTCCCTGATCACCTGGAGAGACATGTTTTTTATAGGCCTGGTAAATCCTGGAACTGGAACCGAACCTGGCCTGGAACGTGGGGACGGCCTCCCACCCAACACTGTGGCCGTCCCGGGAAAGGCAACCCAACACAAGCCGCATAGCAGCCATACTAGTTACACATGTCAGTAACCTATGGTTACTGACGCCAAATGGTTGCCTTCCCCCACCGAATCCAGGATTTCGGTGGCACGTCGGCAGCAGATCTCCTGCTGTACGCCACCTGGGGAGAATCCTGCGACCGTCTGAGGTGGGTCTCCCACATTCCCCCCCTTTGTAAAGGCCCAGGTCTTTCTCCCCTTGCACAACCCCTTCCTCCGGGGTCAAAATACTTACACATGGGCCTTTCCACCCCTTTCCATGAATCTCACTGTCGGGGGCAAAACCCACTTTTTCCTTTGGGGGCCCTTTTCCCATACCGTTTTTGTCACCGATTTGTATTGGGTTTAAAAACACCCCATAAAGCCAATTCTCCTCCTCACAATACCTGTTCCTCATTTACCCCCCTGACCTGTGATGTCATTTACACTTACTAAAGGTGCCCAAACCATACTCCCCTGTAATAAAGAGGTCCCACATTCTGTATGAAAGCTAGCATTGCGAAAGTCCCCACTAACAACCTCGGGGAAAGCCGGTCATGAATTGCCGGGTACTTCATAATGTCTGAGGACTCCTTCATCCTCACCTGCATCTACTAGGGTTTTAAGACACTTCTCCTTGCCGTCTGAACTCACTTAAACATCACACTGGTGAAATACTTCCTCATCTCTTCTGCCCCATCACCCTGATAAAAAATCTAGCGTCCGTCGGGGCTATTCCTGTGTCTGGCCCGCTATAAAATGCGCACAACCCATCAGAGTCACCAAACCCTGTACAGGGTTCAGCTTCTCTATTATTGGGTATCGTGTAACAAAAAAACATCTGAAAGGTTTTCGCCATCTCAGAAAGTTTACGTAAAAATGCTCAAAACATCACCCACCTCATCACCTCGTCAGGATTTACCTGCTAAAACCGGGCCGGGGGAAAACACGTCTTTTTAAAAGCTGTTCAAACATTACTGCAGTATCATATGGAACTTTCCTTCAATCCGCTGTAACCCTCCCAAAGGGAAACTCTCAGTAAACCCGCTAGTTACTCGGGATACTGCGACAAACCCCTACACTAGGGAAAATTTTGACAGTTACCTCGCTTCATTATAGGGGTTTTCCCTTACATCTAGGGGTTTAAACACCCGGCCTGCCCCCCCCTAGGCCTGACAAACCTCTTTTTTGGGGCTAACATTATCCTTCCATCACTACCATCCCTGCGTCTTTGGGACCACCGCGTAAAAAAAATATGAAAATACAGGCCCTTAAGCCAGTTAACTCTGCGCACTCAGATCCCAGCATGCCTGTTTCCCTTTATTCCCTCAGAGTCACAATCTGGTTCCCACCCAAAGCTCCATCTCTGGAACCCCCGCTCAGGGCTGTAAACAAAATCTCCTTGGCCCCCTTCTCTTTGCACAACTTTTTTCATCTTCCCATCTGCATAATTCCCCGATCATTTACATTTAACCCACGAACATTGCCGTGTCCATTCCCAACCCCGAAATAGAGACTTACACAGAGTTTTGTTCCCCATGGGCAAAAACCACCACATTCACACTCCTATCTCCTCTTTTGCTACCATTAGCAGGCCCCCATATCCAGGGTTTGCCTTCTCCCTTTCCGGGAATGCATCGGGCCGTGTTTTACACCCGGCAATCCACCCTTTTCCAACCACAGAGCGCACCTGATTGCTTCTGGTGTCCACATCAGCTCCGCAGGCAACTGTATTGACAGCACAACTCTTAGGATTGCTATCAACACCCAGACATACCGCACCTGCACACATTGTTCTATTACCAGCCAGAACCATTAGGGGCGCACCTGCAACTTGCACGTTACCTTCACATACATACAGTATTCTGGGGTCATGGGTAGACACATTTACTGACTTGCCATCCATCACAGGACACCCATCACCTGTGCTACTTGGGCTGCTCTCCCAACTGACCTCTAGGGGCATATCTGAACTGCTCTCCACTGCTGCAATAGCAGCACCACCTCTAGCTGCTTGTTCACACAGGGGCGCAGTAACTGGGGTTAATTTTGCAACACAGTCAACATCCCCCTGCTCAGCCTGTGTGACATAGCTATGGATTACATGTATATTTAATCCCTTAGTAGCATCTGTAATAGGCACAGCATTTATACCACAGGAAACAACATTTGAATTGTCAACTCCCCCAGGCAACACAACAGGTAACCTAGTGAGTCCATCAGATTTTTCAATTCCACATATCACAGTCTCACCACCCTCAGGACTCTTTCCCAGGCCTGGCAGTGTGTCTGGGCCTCCATTTGTACACTCTGGTGATGAGATACATTCTGGACTTGACTGACAGTCTCAAAATCCATGTCATAAATAAGTGGAACAGTCTTACCAGGTATGCGGTCTGGGTGCAGTCTGGACCTCTCCTGCTGACTGTCCATGTCAGCCATGGGTGGGGCTCCACACACCTGGAGCTCCAAGCCTTGGGGTTGCAACCTCTCCGGCTTCCTCCTGAGAGGGCAGTCAGGAGCAAATTCTGCTGCTCTATGGCACCTCCAACACGGCTCCTTCCGCTGGATGGTGATAGCAGGCTTCTGCTGACGAAATGGGTTGCCCTTGGTAACGACAGCATCCATCTTTCTCTGCAGCCCCACCTGTTCCAAAGTTAACCCCTGCTGGCAAGGAATACACGGCCTTTCAGAAGCTGGACCTTTCCTTTCCTTGTAGTAGTCCTGGTGGTTGCCCTCGGCAATGGACTCTCCCACTTCGGGTTCCACATCCTTTTGTGCCTTTACCATCTCCGTTAACCCCAGACTTGCCAGAATCTTTGCCTTTAGCTTGGGGTAGTCTATGGCTTCCTACGGGGGCACATCGTAGTAGAACCTCTGCATTTTTCCAGTGAGAAATGGCCCCAGGACATCTGCCCACTGCTCGGCTGGCAGTCTTTCACAGACAGCAACCTGCTCGAAGTCTGCAAGAAATGTCACTACATCTTCCCCTGCAGCCATCTTTCTCATGGACTTTCTCACAGACATCCGGGCTCTCAGGTCATCCTCTGCAGTCTCTTTGACGCTGACAGCTTCAGTCAACCTGGCCACCTGTTGAGCCAACAACCTGTTCATATCCTGTAAGGCCTCTGTGTGAGCACGCATAGATGCGACATAGGTGCTGGCTTGCTGTTTAGCCATCATTTGCACCATCTGGGCATTTGCCTGCTTGAGGCACTTAATAAGCTCCTCCATGGTGAAAAATCTTTAGCACAGGTAACAGTCTCTTCAGACTCTCTTATTCATCGCAACAACAGTCCGGCCTCCAGCCTTTTAAATTCCGCTGTAGCAGTCCTTTGTACTTTTAACTGTGCCAATAATGCCCTTCGCATACCTCCACCATATGTAATGACTTGTTTTCATCGGGACGCCCTCCTGGACCGTCCTGGGGGTCTTTTAGCTCAGGATCGCCGCTTGGATTAAATGGACGGCACTCTGACAACGGCTTCTTATTGAGAACTCAGCCTGTTTATTTCGGCACAGGTTTACAGTAATTTAGAAACAAAACCAGATCAAGCCAAAATCCTTAGGCTGTCTAGCCACTAACTAAACATATGACGTCCCTTTCTAACGTGTGGTCAAGGCCTATCGCCAATGCACCACACACACGTTACCAGTACTCCCTGATTCTGGCTTCTCTCAAGCCTCTTGGGGGCAAGACCTCTTCCCAGCTCCTCTGCTGCACTGCCAGCTAGAAGACCACGCCCCCTGATCACCTGGAGAGACAGGCTTTTTATAGGCCTGGTAAATCCTGGAACTGGAAACGAACCTGGAACGTGGGGATGGCCTCACATCCAACACTGTGACCGTCCCGGGAAAGGCAACCCAACACAAGCCGCATAGTCAGCCATACTAGTAACACATGTCAGTAACCTATGGTTACTGACGCCAAATGGTTGCCTTCCCCACAGAATCCAGGATTTCGGTGGCATGTCAGCAGCAGATCTCCTGCTGTACACCACCTAGTGGCAGAATCCTGCGACCGTCTGAGGTCGGTCTGCCACAATAAATATAAATACATATATATATATATATATATATATATATATATATATAATATATATATAATATATATATATATATATATATATATATATATATATATATATATATATATATATATATATATATATATACATACAAAAAAAATAAATTTTGTATGGGATCTTACCTTTTTACTTTCAGATATTATTTATTTATCTTTTATCCACTAAATACATAAAAACATCACGGTTTTATTTCCACTCCGACAATGCGTCGCAATCTTATCGCTGTATTACGTTTTCACTCATGTTCACACTATATCACATTCTCTAATGCGTCTTATCTTGTGTTCAAATAAGCCGCTATTTATCCTTTGCTGTGATTGGTCATTTTGAACAAGCCTCTGTTGCTACTAACCAACCAGCATCCATGTGCCCCGCTCCACTATAACCTATGAGGAAAATAGCTCGCATGCTGATTGGTCAGCAATCCCCCATAGATTAACATGGGAGAGAGTAATCCTCTCTCCAATTGGATGATTTATTTTTCCCTCCTTTTACCATCCACATTACCCCTCCTCTGATTGGAGGATTCATCTTTCCCTCCCTGTAGCAACCAATCAACATTGTTTCGATAGTGTCCTAAGGGACTTAGTACTACATCTTTTATTGCATCCGTCTGGGCCATTTTCTCTCTTCATTTTTCACATTTCACTATGTTATTGAATTATTGTGTCTCGTCTTCATTTTAGTTTAAAATGAATCATTATTCAGTTTCGGTGTATTATCATTAATTTCTTATAGTTTGTGATGATCCATATGTCATCCTTTATTCGTAGGGTTCACCATTTATAGATAGGAGTCATTTTATGGTTTGCTACCCCTTAATCTCACGGGTAGCTCTATGTTCTGCAGCCGGTGCCACTTTGAGCTCGGACGCTGAACATTTCATAGATCACCGTAGTGAAGAGCAACCTCCTTTCTGATAGGATGTTTTAACTTTCCCTCTCATTGTTTCTCCAACAGCTCATAATGTGATTGGATGATTCATATTTCCCTACTTGGAGCAAACAATGAGCGTCTTCCTTATAGTATTCTATGGAGCGCATCACGCTATCTCTGTCTATGTATTCCACGGTCATCCTTCTTTCTCATTGGCGGATACATACTTCCCGCCACGTTTTTAACCAATGAACTGTGAATGTTACTCTAATGACATCTGTTTGAATAGCCCGCTCGTATCTTTATTGGCGTTCACTTCGTACACTGCACTGTGAAATGTAACTGTTACGGTGATTGAACAACAATGTAACCAATTGTGTATTTCCCCCCTTTTAAATATACTGTGTTACACTGTATTTTACTATAACACTTTTAACTGAAGAAGCACTGGTCTCAATGCGAAACCCGTCATTTTGAGTCTGATGCAGACTGACATAGACCGTGTCACTCCTGTAGCTACGCCACTGGCCCCCGTGTAAACTAATTATCTCCTCTCCACTTATATAGCAATTGGGTCTACACCTACCATTTGCTGTCTCATGTACCAGCATGTTGTGCCAAAGCAGGAGTACAAGCTACGTTTAAGGGTTTCTGGTAAAGTGGCTATATATTTGTCCCAGAGCATGAAAAAGTTTTTAACTTTGGCCTCTTTATGTAGGGTTGCCTCAATCCAATCCATGCATATCAGGAAGCGCAATTATTACTCGAACAATTCAAATGTTGGGCCTGTTTGGTGTAACCAAACTTGCAGAATTGCCTCGCGTGCTGCTGCCCCGATTACATGTAGTATGCATCTCTCTCGTCTAGTGTAATAATTCATTTCCTTGTCTAAAATGACAAACAGTGCCCATCAGGGCTGTGAAGTCGGCAAGCCAAAGCTCCGACTCCTACTCCTGACTCCAACTCCTGACTCCCTCATACATAGCACATGTTTTTGTTTTGTTTTTTAATTGTTTTTATTATTCTTAATATTTTCGACAAATAATCATACATAATGAAATCAAAACATGCAAATGACAGCGTGGAAAACTTTTCGTAACAATACAGTGGCATAGTTACATGTAAGAGATTACATCAAGGATATTCTTATTTTTATTGACAAATAAACAAATCCAACATCAAACAGTCTCTCGCGTTTTGACTTATTATACCAACATCTGGATGTGTGACTGTGCACCGACAGTGTCAAACCAAACTGAATTAACTTCTGTAGCCGCAGTGTGTCTTACTCCTCCTTTCCATGGTGTTAGCTCCGGTGTGTGACGATCACCCCCTCCTCACCCCGCCGCCCCAGATGTTTTCAGTGGGGAGGTCTGTCCCCCATGCCATGATAGCGCAATCCCAAATCCTCATTTGCATACCCTCCTAAATAAGTGTACCTCTGCAGAACCGATACCCATTGGTTAGATCCTTCTCTCAGGTAGTGGACCAATTGGTTCAGTGCCTGCCATTTACCGCCCCTGATATCACAAGGTTGTTTCAAAGCAGCACTTTATGCTACACCTAATGTCCATCGGTAATGTATCAATATATCTGCCCTATAAGGTGAAAAACTTCCCCACCCCCCCCCCGGGAGTACTTCATGTAATTTTCAATCTGGAGCCACTATCTATGAATTATTGGACATTCCCACAGGCAGTGGTACAGATCGGCCGCAGGAGACCCGCATTTGAAACAGTGGTCCGTTTGAAATCGCCCCATACGATGCCACTTCAATGGCGTGGGATATGCATTATGTGCTACTTTCATGAACATTTCAAGGTATCTGGCAGCTGGGAGGAACTTATGTGCGTCAGCCAATTTTGCCAGGATCGTGGAGGGGGAAAGAGTAGCGTCCCTCTCCTGCCACTTAGTTAAGCTGAAATTCGATTTTCCGTAGTCAGAGTCCTCGAGGAGATACCTGTAAATGACAGACAGATGTGCTCATCTCATAGGGGGCGTTAGAAGTGTTCGGTCAAAGACCGTGTCCCAATCGTCGGGTGTCATGTTGTGATGGCTGGGTAGTGGATCTGCCGGATCACCGCAAGCGATGATAGTTAAGCCATGCCAGGGAACGGAATCTAAGTAGCCCCCGGTTTTCACCAGAGCCCGCCGCAAAGCGGGATGGACTTGCTGCGGCGTGAGGCTACCAGGTCGTCCCCCCTGACGTGACTTGCTTGCGATGGCGGCCGAGGTGCAGCGAGGTACAGAATCATAGCCCAAGAATCATAGTCGTGGGAGAGGCAGAGGCAGAGGTTCAGAGTCGGGAAACGTAGCAAGGGGTCTGGTACACGGTGAGGTGAGAATATACTTTAGGAACGCTTTCTCTAAGGCTCGGGGCAACATAGATCAAGCAGAGAAGTGACGTGGATGCAAAACCTATATAGGGACAGCGCCCGGCAATTACCCAATTACCGACGCACTGTCCCTTTAAATTCACATGGACGAGCGCGCGCGCGCGCGCAAGGGGTCGTGCATGCACATTCCGGCTGGCAGGGGACGAGGACTGGATGGGAGCGAGGCCAGGTGAGTGGATGGGACGGGTGCGACCACGGCCGGCGGTGCGGCCCGCAGCGCCACCCATCCCCGCCGGGAACCTGTCATGGGGAATGCGGGCGCAACTCGTTACACATGTGTTGTACTACCTTGCTAATGTAACTGACTGCTTGGAGATGGTTGAAAAATGGAATCGGTGGTAGTGGGTAAAGATGTTGCAGTTCCGAAAGGGAGTACGGTTGTTTGGTGTCCGGGTGTATGAAGTGTTTTATTTGTTGTATACCTAGCCAGCTCCAGAGTTGAAAGGTGGCATCTGGTTTGCCACCCTGAAAATCCGGATTTTGAAGAAGATATGGGTGCTGGGAATAATCTGGATTTAATCTTTTGATTTGTCTAATTTTCTTCCAGGTCTGCCAAATCAGCATTAGTAACTGATTGTCCCTCACCGCCTGGGGGAGTTTATCATAGGGTAAATGTAGGAAATTGATGAGGGATATATCTGGTAAAACCTCCTGATCTAAGGAACTATCTGTAAAGACAGCTGTTGACTGTGCCCAGTCCGCTAAGAAGCAGCCTAGGGCCGGCAAGTTGTACAAGCGTATGTTGGGAAATTCCTGGACACCACTGAGTTTGTGCTGTTGGAGTAGAAACAAAGGAATGCGTGCTCTCCTGTTATTCCAAATAAACTGCCTATACTGTGCATTGATAACTTTCTCATCCCTCGGCCGCAGATACACCAGGAGCATATGGAATATATATGAGGCATGGGAACTCTACCATTTTGATGAGATTGCATCTCCCAGAAAAAGATAATGGGAGGTTGGCCCATTTCTTCATAGTTTTTAACAGTTCTCCAGAATATTTTGACATATTTACAGCATATAGATTAGTTGGGAATTTGGTCAGCCAGATCCCCAGATATTTTATTGCCGATTTACACCATCGAATCGGGTGGGCCGCAGACCATCTAAGTTCAGCTGGGCCCTTTAAGAGCATACCTTCGCTCTTGTCTATATTTATTGTGTAGCCAGACAAGGCGCCCTTGACCGCCACGTCTTCAAGTATCGGGGTCAAATTTTGTCTCGGGTTCAGTAACATTAGAAGAAGATTATCGGCGTAAGCTGTGACTTTAATTTCACGATTTGGAAAGGAGAATCCTTTGTATAGTGGGGACTGGGTTATATGGAAGAGAAGATGATCGATAGCCAAATTAAATAGCAGGGGTGATAGTGGGCATCCCTGCTTGGCCCCTCTAAAGAGGTCTATTGTAAGGATGTTGTGGCGTTAGAATGCAGGTGGCCGACGAAGCTGGCGAAGAGGTCCCCAAAACCGCAGCGCACAAGGGTGGTATCCAAGAATGGCCAAGAGACCTTGTCAAAGGCCTTCTCGACGTCTAGACTAAAGAGCATGGCCACCTGATGTGTGTCCGCTTGGGCTCATGTTATAGTTGCTATAGTTGTTCTAACATTCTTAGTGGAATGCCTGTTAGCTATGAAGCCATTTTGCGAAGGGTGAATTATATGTGGTAAAAAAGTTTGCATCCTGGTGGCCAAAATCTTTGCTAAGATCTTATAGTCCTGATTTAAAAGGGAGATTGGTCTATAGAATGTTAGCAAAGTGGGATCTTTCTTAGGTTTTAATAATAATAATAATATGGTTCACGAGTCATAGAAGGCATCTACCTCTCTTGATTGCGTATAAATATTATAAAGGTTTGTAAGGAGAGGGAACATCTCCAAGCTCAATGCTTTGTAGAATTCTGCCGAGAAGCCATCCGGCCCCGGGGATTTCCTGTTCGCCAGCCCCGCGACCACTGTGCGGACCTCATCTTCTGTGATCTCAGCCTCTAGAAGGGATCATTGTTCTTCTGTGACTCCTGGTAGGGATAGAGAGTAGTGTTGAGCGATTATTATCGACAAAGTTGAAATCGGCACAGTTTTTATGTTGATCGAAATTTTTAGATCATGCGATAATTTAGGTTAAAATCTGTGCATCATCTATTAAGATCGCGCCATTTTCGCCGCTTCCTGTCATTTTGGCGGCCAGCAAATCAGCTTACAGAATAGAGCAGGGTGAGATGTGTTTGCGATGTCATGACTGGGATGTGTATGGTTGCGATTGGCTGGAAAAATCACATGACCTCGTTTTACATAGAACTGCCCTTCCTATTTATGATCAATGTCTCTCAGCGTCTCATAGCAGGAGGACGTGCGCTCTGCCTGTGTCCAAACAGCTCAGCAGAATTATTCTATTTCTTCACAGAGAAAGCTCTACTGTTAGCTGTGATCCTTACAACTTAGTTAGATCAGAGGTAGAGAATTTTAAAGGAGCATCTACCGCTGTAAAGTCACGGAGGGGAGCGGGGGAGGGTGGGGCCCGCGGGCGAACACAGACAAGCTCTATAAAGAATACTGGATAAAGTTCACCAAGACTTAGTGTAGACATTGCACTGCAATAGCTGTATTATTAACAGTTTTCTATTGAAATATTTCCTGGATATTGGGCAGCCTGAACTTATATTAGGATACACATCTTTTCTAGTAACTGCAGGTCTCTTTGTTAGGTGCAAAACTCCACTTTTATTATCAGTATACATTTCAGATAGGTGTTCTTTTTCAATTTTGCCCATTCCAGCTTTGTTGATATAGACACCTTGCAGCAATTTTGTAGTCAGCACAGGTTGATAGGTGCCAAAAATAACTTTTATTATCCGAATACATTACAGATACGTGTTTTTTCACTTTTGCGCACTACAGCTTTGTTCATTGAGGCACCTTGCACTTAAATGTGAATACAGCAATTTTGTAGTCACCACAGGTGAATTGAAAGGTGCCAAAAATACCTTTTTTTATCCGAATACATTACAGATACGTGTTTTTTTCACTTTTGCGCACTACAGCTTTGTTCATTGAGGCACCTTGCACTTAAATGTGAATACAACAATTTTGTAGTCACCACAGGTGAATTGAAAGGTGCCAAAAATACCTTTTATTATCCGAATACATTACAGATACGTGTTTTTTCACTTTTGCGCACTACAGCTTTGTTCATTGAGGCACCTTGCATTTAAATGTGAATACAGCAATTTTGTAGTCACCACAGGTGAATTGATAGGTGCCAAAAAATACCTTTTATTATCCGAATACATTACAGATACATGTTTTTTTGCACTTTTGCCCAGTCCAGATTTGTTGATAGAGCCACCTTGCAGTTAAATTTGAATCCAGCAATTGTGTAGTTACCACAGGTGAATTGATAGGTGCCAAAAAATACCTTTTATTATCCGAATACATTACAGATACATGTTTTTTGCACTTTTGCCCAGTCCAGATTTGTTGATAGAGCCACCTTGCAGTTAAATTTGAATCCAGCAATTGTGTAGTTACCACAGGTGAATTGATAGGTGCCAAAAAATACCTTTTATTATCCGAATACATTACAGATACATGTTTTTTGCACTTTTGCCCAGTCCAGATTTGTTGATAGAGCCACCTTGCACTTAAATTTGAATCCAGCAATTGTGTAGTTACCACAGGTGAATTGATAGGTGCCAAAAAATACCTTTTATTATCCGAATACATTACAGATACGTGTTTTTTCACTTTGGCGCAGGCCAGCTTTGTTGATAGATCTACTTTGCAGTTAAATGTGAATACAGCAATTTTGTTTTGATTTGAGGGATTTGAGAATAGCTGTGATTTGCTGTCTTTTAATAAGAGACTTTCCAAAACTCTTCCATACCTTCTCAAATTTTTATATTTCTGAACATGGAGCGAAATTCAGGTGGTAAGCGAGCAAAGAGGGGGTAGGACATGGAGGTAGAGGTACGAGAGAAGGTGCTCCTTCCAGTGCTGGCGACAACAACCATGCCAGCGGATCGTCAGTTGCAGGACCGTCAGGCCTGTCATCGCTGGGTCAGGGCCAAAACAAAACTCAGCACTTTCCTTCCACCCACCCAAATAGAGAGTAAAATGCAGGAAATGGAGACCTTGCTGATTGATCAACTGGAGACATCTGTTGCGTCTGATTCACGTTCTTCAAATGTCACGGTGGAACAACATCAGCGACGTGACAGCAGTAGAGTGCCAAGTAGCCATAGCGGCAGCAGCAGCAGCAGGCAAGGTGGCAGAAGCCTAATGGGTGACCTCTGGCAATCTTTATTTACCACCTCACCAACGCATGCAATGCAGGGCACACATCCAACACACAGAGACCAGCTTAAGATCATGGTGCACGACTATCTGCGTCTCAACACCGATGTTTTTGGATGTGTTCCGGACCCAATAGACTTCTGGGTATCCAAAATGGATGAATGGCCCGAGCTCGCTCGCCACACCATAGAGGTGTTGTCCTGCCCAGCAGCCAGCGTCATATCTGAGCGGACCTTCAGCACAGCTGGAGGAGTCATTACAGACAAACGCATCCGGCTTTCCACAGATAATGTGGATCGTTTGACTTTCATCAAGATGAATCAGGCATGGATCTCTGATGATGTTGTGGCCCAATTGCCGAGTCACCGATTAGTTGCCGGTCTACTTCACATTCCTCTTCAAACAGAAATGGTCCTCTTGAAAACATAATTTTTAAATGATCATTTCTTACTGCAATTTTTTATTCTCTTTTTCCCAACAGTTCATTTTGCTGGTTTTGCTGTGAGGAGACTGTAAAAGACAGCAAAGTTTCATGACAACACCGTATTCCATTTACTCACTTTATCTTTAGAAGTTTTCGCATTGTCAATGGTTTGAGGTCATGTTGCTGTGAGATACAGCATAAACTATGGTCCTTTGGAACAGAAATGTGGCTTTTAAGTGGCATTTCTTCTCCCTCACAATTTTTAATAGTGGCTGAGAAGTCATATTTATAATTTTTTTGGGTCATGTTGCTGTGAGATACAGCAATAATCATGGTCCTTTGGAACAGAAATATGGCTTTTAAGTGGCATTTCTCCCACTCAATTTTAATAGTGGCTGAGAAGTCATATTTATAAATTTTTTGGGTCATGTTGCTGTGAGATACAGCAATAATCATGGTCCTTTGCAACAGAAATGTGGCTTCTAAGTGGCATTTCTCCCTCACAATTTTTAACAGTGGCTGAGAAGTCATTTTTTTAAAATTTTTTGGGTCATGCTGTTTTTGAATGTAGCAATACTACAGGTCCTATTATAAAAAATTGTTTTTTCTAACAGACATTTGTTCTTCACAATTGTCCAAAGTGGCTCAAGGGTCATGCTTTGAATTTTTGGGGGCATTTTGCTGTGACATGCAGCTATACTACAGGTCCTATTATAAAAAAATTTGATTCTAACAGACATTTGTTCTTCACAATTGTCCAAATTGGCTCAAGGGTCATGCTTTGAATTTTTGGGGGCATTTTGCTGTGACATGCAGCTATACTACAGGTCCTATTATAATTTTTTTTTATTTCTAACAGTCATTTCTTATTCACAATTGTCAAAAGTGGCTCATGGGTCATGCTTTGAATTTTTGGGGGCATTTTGCTGTGACATGCAGCTATACTACAGGTCCTATTATAATTTTTTTTTATTTCTAACAGACATTTGTTCTTCACAATTGTCCAAAGTGGCTCAAGGGTCATGCTTTGAATTTTTGGGGGCATTTTGCTGTGACATGCAGCTATACTACAGGTCCTATTATAAAAAAAAATGTTGTTTCTAACAGACATTTGTTCTTCACAATTGTCAAAAGTGGCTCATGGGTCATGTTTTGAATTTTTGGGGGCATTTTGCTGTGACATGCAGCTATACTACAGGTCCTATTATAAAAAAATGTTGTTTCTAACAGACATTGTTTCTTCACAATTGTCCAAAGTGGCTCAAGGGTCATGCTTTGAATTTTTTGGGGGCATTTTGCTGTGACATGCAGCTATACTACAGGTCCTATTATAAAAAAATGTTGTTTCTAACAGACATTTGTTCTTCACAATTGTCCAAAGTGGCTCAAGGGTCATGCATTGAATTTTTGGGGGCATTTTGCTGTGACATGCAGCTATACTACAGGTCCTATTATAAAAAAATTGTTGTTTCTAACAGACATTTGTTCTTCACAATTGTCAAGAGTGGCTCAAGGGTGATGGTGCTGTCAGAAACAGGAATAGGTAGGACACTGTTAATGGACACATATTGCAAAATGACTTGTTTTTGCAAGATCTTTAACATAGCTAGCAATCCCTGTATTGAGACAACCCATTTAATACAATTAAACAAAGACATGGTGGGATTCCATCCTATTTTAAAAATGTGTTTTCTAGAATTAAACTACTAAAAAACTTGCATGTACAAAATAGCTGGTAAAAAAATTCCTCTGAATTGTATAAGGGAGGTACAGGAAAACTTGACCAGATGTAGGTTATTCAGAGGACATGGAGTATGGAGCACGGACAGAGAACAAAGTACAGAGACAATTTCCTCCAGCACGTTGAATAAAATGAGAAAAAGAATGCCAAGAAAAAGGGCACCTGGGTGGAACAGGAGCGTTAACCACCAGTATTTCCAAGTGAAGCTCAATTGGTCCGCACTCATACGGAGGGGCAAGCGCTACCCAGGACAGGGACAGTATATGTCCAGTGAAACTAAAATGGTGGTTGAAAGACTCCTTTTTCCGGCACTTTTTAATCTGCAGTCATGCAGGTTTGGGGCTCATCCTGTGGCCCAGGACAGGTATAGTCAATGTCCAGTGAAACTAAAATGGTGGTTGAAAGACTCCTTTTCCCGGCACTTTTTAATTTGGGGTCAGACAGGTTTAATGGTCATACTGCGGTGCAGAACAGGTATAGTCAATGTCCAGTTCAACTAAAATGGTGGTTCAAAGACTCTTTTTCCCGGCACTTTTTAATTTGAGGGTCAGACAGGTTTAATGGTCATACTGCGGTCCAGGACAGGTATAGTTAATGTCCAGTTCAACTAAAATGGTGGTTGAAAGACTCCTTTTTCCGGCACTTTTTAATCTGGGGTCATGCAGGTTTGGGGCTCATGCTGTGGCCCAGGACAGGTATAGTCAATGTCCAGTGAAACTAAAATGGTGGTTCAAAGACTCCTTTTCCCGGCACTTTTTAATTTGGGGGTCAGACAGGTTTAATGGTCATACTGCGGTCCAGGACAGGTATAGTCAATGTCCAGTTCAACTAAAATGGTGGTTCAAAGACTCCTTTTCCCGGCACTTTTTAATTTGAGGGTCAGACAGGTTTAATGGTCATACTGCGGTCCAGAACAGGTATAGTTGATGTCCAGTTCAACTAAAATGGTGGTTGAAAGACTCCTTTTTCCGGCACTTTTTAATCTAGGGTCAGGCAGGTTTGGGGCTCATGCTGTGGCCCAGGACAGGTATAATCAATGTCCAGTGAAACTAAAATGGTGGTTGAAAGACTCCTTTTTCCGGCACTTTTTAATCTAGGGTCAGGCAGGTTTGGGGCTCATGCTGTGGCCCAGGACAGGTATAGTCAATGTCCAGTGAAACTAAAATGGTGGTTGAAAGACTCCTTTTCCGGCACTTTTTAAATATAGGGGTCATGCAGGTTTGGGGCTCATGCTGCGTTCCAGGACAGGGATATTCAATGTCCAGTTCAAGTAAAATGATGGTTCAAATCATACTGCCTTCTGGCACTTTTTAATTTGTGGGTCATGCAGGTTTAAGGCTCATGCTGTGGTGCAAGACAGGGATAGTGAATGGTCTGTGATTTTTTTTCTGTGGCTTTTATAACCTAAGTGTGTTGCCTAAGATGTAGCACGTATCCATTTGACTGTTGTGGATGTTAATTCCAGCTTCTCCAGCCCTGTTTGGGTGTAAGAATGAAGGTGTTGTTGCTCTCCCATAGACTTTAATGGTCATCGATCATAATCTACCATCGACCATCGAATATCTTGTCGATGATGGTCGACTATCGACCATCGACCGATGTCGATGGCCAACGTAATCGCTCAACACTAATAGGGAGTCTAGAAAAGATGTGACTTTCTGGGCGTCATGAGGATCAGCGCGATTGTTTCATAAAAGTCCACAAATTCTTTCTCTGTCACCATGATCTATTAGGATGACCCCTGAAGAGGCGGATTTTATTGCCGCTATTGGGGGTCTGCCCTGTCAAAGTTTCGCGACATCCACTAAGATCTTACCCATCCTATTCCCCCATCTGTAGTATTTGTTTGTTGCATGTTCAAGTTGGCCTCGGCCTCGCCTTCGAGAAAAGTGTTAAAAAGATTTTGTGCCTCTATAAATTTCCGTTTATTTGTGTCCGAGGGATCCATGGAATACTTGTTTTGGAGGTGATGCAGGCTTGAGTGCAGTTCTTGGAATTTCTTATTTTGGGCTTTGCGTTTCATGCCGTCATGCCGCGCATGACGGCTTTTGCTGTAGCCCATAAAAGGGGTGCTTTCTGTGCGTGAGCCTCATTATCTTTCAAGAACTGCAGTCAATGAACCCTGAGAAAATCTTTAAAGTCGTCAGATTGGTAAAGGTAAGCTGGGAACCTCCAACTCTGTGTCTTAGGAAGGAAGGATGACCCGCCCAGAGAGATCAGTATAGGGGCATGGTCAGAAATCACAATTGGTGATATATCAGCAGCAACGATGGTATAGTAGAGTGTAGAAGAGATCAGGGCCATGTCAATACGGGAGAACGACTCATGAACAGGGGAATAAAAGGTGTATACACATGCTGTTGTGTTAGTCGCCCTCCAATAGTCAAATATGTTGAGTCTGTTGACCATGTCATCAAGGGGAGATTCACGGGCCAGTCCTTCCGGTGGGGTTTGTGACCTGTCTAACCTGGGATCGAGTACCACATTGAAATCCCCATCAGCACTAGGTTAGAGTCTGGCCGCATACTTAGAAAATCTGTGAGGTTAGCAAAAAACTCACGTCCACCCCCACATAGGGCATAAATATTGCATAGCGTGTATGTGGTGTTTGCGATGCGCGCCCTCATATATATAAACCTGCCATTGGGGTCAGTGAATTAGTCCTCTATAGATTGAAGTGTCCCCTTTCTGAAGTAGATTGCAACACTCCTGGACTTTGATTTATAATTTGCCAGTACTGGTGGATCCAACCAAGGGGCTTTAATTGGAACGAATTGGTCCTTCTGCCGATGGGTTTACTGCATCAAGAACACATCTGCCTTTAATCGCTTCCTGTGCGTTAGGATTTGCTTTCGCTTTTCTGGGATATTCAGTCCCGCCACATTCCAAGATCTAAGTTTAAGTGGCATTGCGGACGACCCAACCCCACCCTCCACACCAGGCCTACTCATCCCGTGTCCCACTGCAGGAGTCGTAAGGAGTCGAGTGTACCGTACTTTGAAGATCACGGGAAACGTCCCAGCGAGCGCCCCCATGATCCGAGAATAGCAGGGGGAGGGGAGCCACACACCCCTCAAGGAGCCACACCCTCTGACACACTCCATCAATTTGTCTGCGACCTAGAACAGGAGGATACACTGCAGCAACTAGTAACATGTATTGAACAAACCACATATGCAAGCAGCCTATCGCAGGCCTAAATTTTAGAACCAATAACATTTCAACGGACGCATCAGAGCCTAAACACAAGGGACATACCCCGCATCATGTTGCAAAGGGCAAACTGAAACCAGCCCATCTTTTGTTGGTCCCCCACCTTCAGGGGGGGAGGCATGAGTGAAAGCAGGGAAGGAAGGAAGAGAGAAAAAGAGGGTGAGGAAAAAGGGGAGAGAAAAGAAAAAAAAAAGAAAAAAAAGGGGAGTAGGAAAGGGGGTGGGGAAGAGCGATCCCCTCTACATCGCTCTTACACAATGCCTCAAAACAGTAAGAGTCCCATAACATGACCATCTAACCTCCGCAGGCTCTAGTCAGGAGCATTAGGCAGGAAACGTCTCGCCGCGTCCTCTGGTCTTTCGTAGAAAGACGTCTGCCCATTCTTCACCACCTTCAATTTTGCTGGGTACATCGGTTGGAACCGTACTCCACTATCATGGAGGTGCTCACAGACCTGATGGAATGTCTTATGTTTCTGTGTTACTTGGAGGGAAAAGTCCTGAAATATCAATATTCGCTCATTGTTAATCTTCAGCTCTCGACTTTGCCTGTAGGCCTTAAGAAATTTCTCTTTTACAGTCCAATTGTGGAATTTGGCAATGACCGGTTTAGGCCTGTTTCTCTGTTCCCTAATGCTGCCCATAAAATGGACCCTCTCTATGATAAGGGGACCCCTTGGCGTGTCCAAGCCTAGTGCAGTGGGCAGATTGGTGGTCAGATATGAGGCGAGTGAGTCCGCTGGGACAGCTTCTGGAACGCCGATGAATCGAAGGTTGTTGTGCCTCACACGGTTTTTCAGATCGTCAATTTTATTTTGCAGGTTGTCAATCATGGGCTGATGAGTAGATGCAGTTCCGTCAAACCTCGTGACTTCGTCCTCAATGGACCCAGTGCGAGACTCCAGCTCTACCAGTTGTGTATTACTGGTAATTTGTGTCAACGCAGCTTTAATTGAAGCTTGGATAATATCTAGCCTTTTATCCAAGGCTGGGAGTATGAGCCTGGACACTTCATGTGCCACTGATAGGGCCTGTGGAGGGGCAACATCAACTGCAGATCGCTGGCAGGAGACGTTGGGGCCGGCGAATGCTCGCCTCCCCCAGTTGGTGGTAGCATCAGTGCCATGGTCGCAGGGCTCTTTGAGTGTATTTTATTTTGACTTGACTTTTGCTGGGGCTGCTTTGTAATTGAGGGGGGGTGATGTTTTTCCCGCTGCAGTCAATTTTGAGTGGGTGCGTTTGGATGCTTGTGAAGATTGTACAAATTTGTCCATACTTTGTGGCCCACTTGGTATGGATCAGGCGGATGCTGTGGGTCTGCGAAGTGAGGCCCCGAAATTAAGTCTGAGGCTTGTGTCGCCTCATCGGAGTGCAGATGGGCGTCAGGTGTGCAGTGTTATGAGGGAAGTATGGGCAGCCTCTGTGGCCACAGGCTCCTACATGGTGGGTGGGCAGTACATTTCAGAAAGGTCCTGTGGGATAATGCCTCTGTGAGCTATGTTAAGAATCTTTGCAGAAGAGGTGCCCCTCAGCTTTCAGGAGGATGGAAGGCCTCTACAGGTCGCCGATGAGAAGCCCCGGGCTATGGGACTTACTCTAGGCGCCTGGCTAAACCTTTTCCCTACAACAATGGTGGGCAGCAATAGTCCTCCAGGTTAAGCGGTCTGTGTGTAACGGTCGTCTGTACAGGGGGGATTGCAACCCTTAAATTCCAGTTCCTGGCTTAGCAATAGGGGAGGCAGGTTCCTCTCTGCGCACCTGGTCAGGGGAGAGGTGCCTAGAGTCTGAAGTGCTGTGGAGTATAAACCCTGTAGGCAACACCCGCAGCTACTAGGGCCCGCTATGCAAAGGGTAGTAGAATGTCCCTTCTGGTGTGCTGGAAGGCTTTCGTCTGTGAGGTCCCCTGCTCCAGTTGCCAATGATAAATTGCTGGGTGATTAATCTGACCTTCGTGTCCCCCGTACCTCCAGGCCTCCTCTGGCCACTCTGGTCCGCACTCCCGATGCCAGCAGGATCTCGGATTCCACCTCCGACCTGTTGCCGTCTCTGCCCGCTGCCTTGGCGTTCACTCCGCGCCAGAGCTGCTGGTTGATTTCGGGGATAAGGCGCCCAGCTCTATCGGAGCGCGGGTCCGCCTCTCTCTGAATCTGCGCCCCTGGTCTCAGAAAGCACCCGCGGTGACCCGGTGCTCAGATTGCTGCGTACCTGGAGCGGGCACCTTGCTCGCTCCGTGTGGAGCGTGGCGTGTCTGCGCGGCTCAGGCCCCGTTCCAGCCTAGTTAACTGCGGCAGCAGCTGTTCCTGTTCTGTGCCCCCGGGGAGGAAAATTTACGTGCCTCCGTGCTCCTTTGGTGGCTTCTCTGTTCTATGGCTGTGCGGAGAAGCTGACTGTTGCAGGATGGCTAAGATTTTAACCAGCTTTGTCTCAGATGGAGCCGGAGCAGTCCTAAAATGCGGCCGTGCTGAACGCCCTGCCACATGTTAAAGTGATAACTTTACTGTAGTAAAATTGTAACATCCGGCTTTTTATCACCTTATGATACAATAATCAAGCTATTTCGGTAGAACAGACAATGACAAGCAAAAGGGTAACAGTGCTTGAATCTCATCCAGAGCCCAGAAGGATTCAGGCAGTATTGAAAACCAAAATGTGGATTTACCAAATACTAATAAAATAATAAAATTTAACATTTTGATTTTTAGGAGCAAAACAGTAACAATCCTGTTACATGACAAGAATATGCAAAACTAAGCAGATGCTAAATACTTGCAAGTCAAATTTATGTATAAGATAGGTAAGATGACTGTATATAAAATTACAGTAGCCCCATGTACACAGCTGTAGTGGATGGTGAGATATGGAGCCTGAAAGTCACAAGTTCAAAACATTGTTGCCATTTGGCTTGTTAGTGTAAAATATATTTATTGGATAGGACTTTAGAACACAAAAAAATTGTAAATATGCAAAACACTGCAGGAACATTTGTGTCTCTTAATTTGTTCTGAGAAATAATACTGCCTCCATCAGATCCTGCATACATGACCTCACATCTGATCTCATTATTTCCAGGCTAGAGAACGGCCTCTCTACACTAACTTGCGTGGGGGCAAAGCTGTGACCACAAGGGCAACATCCAGGGCCGCCATTAGGGCAGTAAAACCGGTACTGCTCTATGGGGCCCAGCCACTCTGTGAAGCCAGGGGGGCCCGCCCCCTTGCTTCACAGCGGCTATATCTTAATTGTATGCACGTCCTTGCGACGCGCATACTATTAAGATGTACAGCGGAGCAGGGAGAGCTGTGCGCTCCCTGCCCCTGATGTACATAGCTCTTTAGGTGGCGTGGCGGAAGTGACGTCATCAGGGGAGCGGGACAAGGTGAGTACTTAGCTACCAGGAGAGGGGGGGGGTCGGCCCTAACGCTACAGGAGGGGGCCCTAACAGTACAGGAGATGGTCCTAACAGTACAGGAGGTGGCCCTAACACTAAAGGAGGGGGCCCTAACACTAAAGGAGGTGGCCCTAACACTACAGGAGAGAGCCCTAACAGTACAGGAGGTGGCCCTAACACTAAAGGAAGTTGACCTAACAGTACAGGAGCAGGCCTAAAACTACAGGAGGGGGCCCTAACACTAAAGGAAGGGGCCCTAACAGTACAAGGAGGTGGCCCTAACACTAAAGGAGGGGGCCCTAACAGTACATGAGGTGGCCCTAATACTAAAGGAGGTGCCCATAACAGTACAGGAGGTGACCCTAACACTAAAGGAGGGGGCCCCAACACTAAAGGAGCTGGCCCTAACACTACAGGAGGGGGCCCTAACAGTACAGGAGGGGGTCCTAACACTACAGGAGGGGCCTTAATCTACAGGAGGGGGTTATCCTGACTACAGGAGCCCCTAAACTATGGGAGGGCTATTCTGCCTACAGGGGGCCCTAAAACTACAGGCAGGCTATTCTGACTACAGCTGGCCCTAAAACTACAAGGGGGGCTATTCTGACTACAGGGGCCCCTAAACTACAGGGGGGGGGCCTATTCTAGCTACAGGGGGACCCTAAGCTACCTACACCAGGGCCTAAGCTACCTACGTCTCCCTAAGCTACCTAGCTACTACCCGGGGACCCCATTTTACCTACCTACCGACTGGGGGGGGCCCTGAATCTACCTGCTTACCTACTGGGGGGCCCATAATTACCGGGGGTAATTATTACCGTTTGGGCCATTATGGAGGGGGAGCTTGTACCTGGGGGGAGGGGGCACTCAGTTGGGAAAATGATAAAAAAGTGAGGAGTCTCAGGTGTTTGTGTTGTAAATTCTACAGGGATGGTGGATGGAGGAAGTCATCATTGAGGTCTGGACCGAATAGAGAAGAAAAGGGAAAGTGAACAAGTCATCAGACAAAACGTTGCCTGTGAGGCCCTAAATGTAAGTAAACTATTTGCAAAGCACATGTGTACCTGGTATCTACCACCATATGGTCACTGTGTGGAGGAAATATTGGTCTTGGTGTAATGGTTTATGTTCAGTAACAGTATGCCGGTATTATTCAAAATTGTTATATTGGAGATATGTGGTGATGATGCGGTGATATTTTTAGGTGCTTGTATATTGTTTATGTTTTGTGATATTGGTCTTGGTATGCTGGTTTAGTCAATAACATTATGGTGGTGCTAATCAGCATATGGTTGTGATAGGTGGCGGTATTATTTAGTATTGTTGCTTGGCAATATTGGTCTGGGTATACTGGTTTGGTCAGTAACATTCTAGTGGTGGTATTTGCTGGACCTTGTATATGAACTGACTCACAAAATAAAGAGACTATACCTTGTATAATCCAGCAAGAACTAAATCAAAAAACAATGGCACAGACAATGGTATAAGTCTGCTCCTACCGCAGCACATCGGAAGTATTGATCACTGGGGAATCTCCCCATTTGGTGCCCTTATACTGGTGTAAGGTACGCGTTGTGGACTATTTTTAAGAACATCTCCAGGTATCGGCTGGAGTGTAAATATTTGTGGGTATTTGTGGGCTTCTAAAACCGATGCAGTGATAAGGTAGCGTCTTTTCTATGCTAGCTCGCCTAATTCTGTGCGTTCATAATCAATCTTATCTGTCAGAAACCTATAAATGCCGAACAGGTGTGAGTGTCTTCTGTGCGGGTGCATCTGTCTTCTGGAGCTAAGTGATGCGATACTTTGTAACATAACTAACCGCCTGTAAATAATGAAAAAATGGAATGTTAAGTGCCAGGATTGCTTCTTGAAGTGCAGAAAATGTGAGGGCTTTCTTTGTGACTGGGTGTACAAATTGGTGTATTTGATGTAGGCCTACTCTTTGCCAAGTCTTAAATTTTCCGTGTGGTTTCCCATCCTGGAAACCTGGGTTTTGCAGTAAGGATAAATGTTGGGAGTAATCTGGATTTAGACTCGATCCGTGAAAACGTTAGAAAGTTGGGCCCAATCTGCGAGAAATCGCCCCAAGGATGCCAAGTTTTATAGACGCACATTAGGGAAGCCTAACCCACCATTCAGTTTATGTTGCTGGAGAATGTGTAGGGGAATACAAGCCCTTTTGTTGTCCCAAACAAATCGCCCATATAGCATGATTATAAGTTTCTAGCTCCTATGGGAGCATACAACAAATGCGGAAACTCGACCATCTTGATAAGATTGCAACGTCCCATAAATGATAAGGGAAGTTTAGACCAACCCCTCAAAGTAACTGAACGGGGTATGTCCCAAAGGATTGGCGCATAGCAAATGTGGTGCCAATATTCAAAAAGGGGTCAAAAAGTGATCCAGGAAACTATAGGCCAGTAAGCTTAACCTCTGTTGTAGGTAAAATGTTTGAAGGTTTTCTCAGAGATGCTATCCTGGAGTATCTCACTGAAAATAAATGTATAACGCCGTTCCAGCATGGGTTTATGAAGGATCGGTCCTGTCAGACTAATCTCATCAGCTTCTATGAGGAAGTCAGTGCTAGACTGGATCGGGGTGAGGCACTGGATGTCATATATCTAGATTTTTCTAAAGCATTTGATACGGTGCCACATAAAAGGTTGGTAAATAAAATGAGAATGCTTGGACTGGGGGAAAATGTGTGCAAGTGGGTAAGTAACTGGCTCACTGATAGAAAACAAAGGGTAGTAATTAACGGTACATACTCACACTGGATTGCTGTTACTAGTGGGGTACCACAAGGGTCAGTATTGGGCCCTATCCTCTTTAACATTTTCATTAATGATCTTACACAGGGAATACACAGTAGAATATCGATCTTTGCAGACGATACTAAGCTCTGTAAAGTAATCACACAATAGAGGATAATATGTTATTACAAAGGGATCTGGATAAGTTGGGGGCCTGGGCAGGGAAATGGCAGATGAGGTTTAACACTGATAAATGCAAGGTTATGCACATGGGGAAGAGAAATCCATTACATGATTACATGTTAAATGGAAAAACACTGGGTAAAAGTGACATGGAGAAGGACTTGGGAATCCTGGTGGACAGTAAACTTAATTGTAGCAGCCAGTGTCAGGCAGCAGCAGCCAAAGCAAATAGGATCATGGGGTGCATTAAAAGGGGCATAGATGCACATGATGAGAACATTATTCTCCCATTATACAAGTCACTGGTTAGACCACACATGGAATATTGTGTACAGTTTTGGGCACCAGTGCACAGGAAAGACATTGTAGAGCTTGAACTGGTACAAAGGCGGGCAACAAAAATAATAAAAGGACTGGGTGGACTACAGTACACAGAAAGATTGGCAAGATTAGGGTTATTTAGTTTAGAGAAAAGAAGGCTTCGGGGGGACATAATAAATATGTTTAAATACATCAAAGGTCAATATAGAGATCTCTCCCAAGATTTATTTATACACAGGGCTGTATCTAGAACAAGGGGGCATCCTTTACGTCTTGAGGAACGAAAGTTTCTACATAAACATAGAAAGGGATTCTTTACTGTAAGAGCAGTGAGACTATGGAATTCTCTGCCAGAGGGACTGGTCATGGTGAATTCAATAACCGAGTTCAAAAAGGGTTTGGATGCATTTCTGGAGCGTAATAATATAACAAGTTATAGTGACTAGGATTCAGGAGAGGGGTCATTGATCCAGGGATTTTTCTGATTGCCAGATTGGAGTCAGGAAGGAATTTTTCCCTAAAATGAGGACAATTGGCTTTTACCTCATTGGGGGTTTTTGCCTTCCTCTGGATCAACACCTTAGCACAACAGGCTGAACTAGATGGACGACTTGTCTTTTTTTAGCCTTACAAACTATGAAACTATGAAACTATGAATAACTGGAAGATTCTCAGTGTATGAGCCCACATTTTTTTATTGAGGCTCTCTGGTGACCTGGTTATCCAGAGTCTCAGGCACTTCAGAGCTGACAAGCACCAACGTATTTGATGAGCATTTCACCACGTGGGCAATGCCAGACCTCTTAGAAGCATGCCCTCGCTTTTGTCCACGTTGTATATCCCGATATGGAGCCTTTTTCTTGTAGATCTTCTAATAGTGGGGTCAGTGTGTGATGTGGGTTTGCTTTCATTAGGAGAAGGTCATTGGCATATGCTGTAACTTTGACCTCGCATTTGGAGAAGGTAATTCCTTTGTAGATAGGGGATTGAGAGATGTGCTACAGGAGAGGATCAATAGAGAGGTTAAATAGTAGGGGTGACAAGGGACACCCCTGTTTGGTACCCCTAAATAGATCTATTGGTGGGGAAACGTGGTCGTTAATAATTAGAGAAGTAGCTGAGTTTGACTGTAGGTGGTCGATAAAGTCCGCAAAGCAGTCCCCAAAACCTCTTTTCAACAAGGTGGTGTCCAGAAATGGCCACGACACCTTGTCGAAGGCCTTTTCCGCATCTAAGCTAAGAAGCAGGGATACTGGTTGTGTATCAAATTTGGCCCGTGTTATCACTGCCACTTCCACTCGAACATTCCGTGTGCAGTGCCTATGGGCTATGAAACCATTTTGGGAGGGGTGGATAATTTGGGGTAGGAAAGTTTGCGTTCTGGTTGCCAATATTTTTGCTAGAATTTTGTAGTCCTGATTTAACAGAGATATGTGCCGATATGAAGCCAACATGGTAAGATCCTTTTGTGGTTTAAGCAGTAGTATAGTTCTTGCATCACAAAAGGAGTCCACCACTGCAGAGTGTATGTAGATATTATTATAAAGTTTGGTGAGTTGAGGGGTGAGTTCATTAGTTAGAATTTTAAAGAACTCTGCTGAGAATCCGTCTGGATCCGGCAATTTGTTGTTTGCTAACCCCTTACCCCTCACCCCCCTCACCTCCTCCTCTGTTATGTCTGATTTTAGGAATAGACGCTGCTCTTCCATGATACCAGGCATGTTGAGTGAGTTTAAAAAGGAGTTGGCTTTTTGAGTATCATATGGGGAAGCCCTATATAGTGATTCAGATAATTCGACACATGCTTGCTCAATGTCTTGGGGATGTGTAAGAAGGTTTCCTGTGATTGGTGATTTAATGGCAGCTATTGGGGGTCTAGTCTGCCAAGGTCTAGTGACACTAGCAAGAAGCTTACCCATCCTGTTCTCCCACCGATAAAATTTGTTTTTTTTTGGTTCAATATGTTTGCCTTAGCTTCTCCCTGTAAGAATTCATGTAGAAGATTCTGAGCTTCCAAAAATTTTTGTTTGTTGTCTGTGGTGGGGTGTGTGGAATATTCGTCTTGGGACTGGTTTAAAGTGGTATGCAGCTCTTGGAATTTTTTACTCTGGGCTTTGCATCTCATAATAACATAACTAATCTTGTGGCCAGGCATAACCACATCAAAGTGGCGTTCTCCGAGTGGATCTTGTTATCCTTTATAAACTGAATCCAGTGGATCCAGAGAAAGTCCCTAAAATCATCCGATTAGAAGAGGTAATTTGGAAATCTCCAGCTAGGTGACTAAGGGAGGTGTAATGCACTATGTAGAGATATCATTATGGGGGCATGGTCGAAAATAGGATCGCGCGGTGTTACACGATCACGCGGTATAGCGAGGTGGAGGGTAGTGCTAAGTCGATACGGGAGACGGACTCATGTACTGCAGAGTAGAATGTGTATGATCTCATGGATGGGTTTGTGGCCCTCCTATAATCGAAAATGTTCAACCTGGTGAACATCTCTTTCAAGGAAGAGGAGATCGCCCCCCTCCCTCGCCCACACCACGTGATCTGTCAACTGCATGTTAGGCACTGAGTTCAAGTTCCCCATCATGACGAGGTTCGGGTGTGGTCTGGATATTTAAAAGTTGGTGATATCCAAAATGAAGGCGCTGTTCCCATTGCAAGGGACGTAGACATTAAAGAGAGTGTAAGTGTGATTTGCGATTTTCACCCTCATGTACAAATAGCGGCATCTATTCCATTGGGCACGAGCACAGGGGGCCCCTAGAGAGCTGCCTACTCTGCCCAATGAACATATGCACCCAAGCCTCAGGCACAGGACAATTAAAGTGTTTGTTGCGCAGCGCCCTGCCTGCGCAGCGCGCTTACTCTTTCATCGCAGGCAGGGCGATGCGAGCTGTATTGGTCAGAGCAGGGGCCCCTGCGGCCTGACGCTGTGGCCCTTGCGATTGCTATGCCGCACCTGCACTTTACTGTTCACAGTGCAGGCAGGGCGGCCGCAGCACCACCCTACATGCGCTGTGAACAGTAAAGTGCAGGCGCGGCACCACAGTGGAAGGCACTCCTGGCAGCCGGAGGTCTCTCTACTCCGTCCCCCGCCGGGCTGCTGGGAAATTTAGTTTTAGTAACTTTCCCCCACCCATATGACCATGATGTCATTGTTTCCCCATCCTGTGCCCCCAGGCCAGGCCACGCAGCAGCCCCTAAGTTATATAAATTGCTGCGTGGTCTGGTCTGGGGGCACAGGATGGCTGTCCATGACTCATATAACCCCTCCATCATGTGAATGTGTTGGTTGGGGGGGCCCAGTGCACAGCTCTGCCCAGGGGCCCATAACGGTGCGAAGATGGCCCTGTATATAGCGCTAGCAGTAGTTGCCCTACTGCTAGCCCTATATGGCTAGCCTTTAGTGGCTAGGTATATATAGGGCTAGCAGTAGGGCCTCCGTTAGTGGCTCGGTATATATAGGGCTAGCAGTTGGGCCTCCTTTAGTGTCTAGGTATATATAGGGCAAGCAGTAGGGCCTCATTTAGTGGCTAGATATAGATAGGGCAAGCAGTAGGGCCTCCTTTGGTGGCTAGGTATATATAGGGCTAGCAGTAGGGCCTCCTTTGGTGGGTAGATATGTATAGGGCTAGCAGTAGGGCCTCCTTTGGTGGGTAGGTTGATATAGCACCAGCAGTAGGGCCTCCTTTCGTGGGTAGTTATATATAGCACTAGCAGTAGGGCCTCCTTTGGGGGCTAGGTAGATATAGGGTTAGCAGTAGGGCCTCCTTTAGTTTCTAGGTATATAGAGGGCTAGCATTACGGCCTCCTTTAGTGGATAGGTTTATATAGGGCAAGCAGTAGGGCCTCCTTTAGTGACTAGGTATATATAGGGCAATAAGTAGGGCCTCCTTTCGGTGGTAGGTTTATATAGAACAAGCAGTAGGGCCTCCTTTCGTGTGGAGGTATATATAGGGCTAGCAGTAGGGCCCCCTTTAGTGAGTAGGTATATTTAGGGCAAGCATAACGGCCTCCTTTAGTGAGTAGGTATATATAGGGCAAATAGTAGGGCCTCCTTTAGTGGAAAGGTATATATAGGGCAAGCAGTAGGGCCTGCTTTAGTGAGTTGATATATATAGGGCTAGCAGTAGGGCCTCCTATGATGGGTAGGTATGTATAGGACTAGCAGTAGGGCCTCCTTTAGTGGCTAGGTATATAGAGGGCTAGCAATAAGGCCTCCTTTAGTGGCTAGATATATATAGGGCAAGCAGTATGGCCTCATTAAGTGGCTAGGAATATATATGGCAAGCAGTAGGGCCTCCTTTAGTGGCTAGCTATATGTAGGTTAAGCAATAGGGCCTCCTTTAGTGAGGAAGTATATATAGGGCTAGCAGTAGGGCCTCCTTTAGTGAGTAGGTATAAATATAGGGCAAGCAGTAGGGCCTCCTTTAGGGAGTAGGTATAGGTATATAGAGCGCAAACAGTAGGGCCTCCTTTAGTGAGTAGGTATATATATAGAGCAAGCGGTAGGGCCTCCTTCAGTGAGTAGGTATATATAGGGCTAGCAGTAGGGCCTCCTTTGGTGGCTAGGTATATATAGGGCTAGCACTAGGGCCAAAGGAGGTGGGTAGGTATATATAGGGCTAGCAGTAGGGCTTCCTTTAGTGAGTAGGTATTTATAGGGCAAGCAGTACGGCCTTCTTTAGTGGCTAGATATATATAGGGCAAGCAGTAGGGCCTCTCTTTGGAGATTGCAAGTGGGCCTCCTAGTATATATAGGGCTAGCACTAGGGCCAAAGGAGGTGGGTAGGTATATATAGGGCTAGCAGTAGGGCTTCCTTTAGTGAGTAGGTATTTATAGGGCAAGAAGTACGGCCTTCTTTAGTGGCTAGATATATGTAGGGCCTCCTTAAGTAAGTAGGTATGTAGAGGGCACACAGTAGAGCCTCCTTAAGAACGTAGGTATATCGGGCTAGCAGTAGGGCATCCTTTACTGGACCACCCAGTAGGTAGGTATATAGGGCATCCCTAGTAGATAAATAGGTATATATAGGGCAAGCAGTAGGGCCTCCTTTAGTGAGTAGGTATATATAGGGCAAGCAGTAGGGCCTCATTTGGTGGGTAGGTACACTGCCTTGCGAAAGTATGCGGCCCCCTTGAACTTTTCAACCTTATGCCACTTTTCAGGCTTCAAACATAAAGATATAAAATTTAAAAATTTTTTTGTTAGGAATCAACAAGTGGGACACAATTGTGAAGTGGAACGAAATTTATTGGATATTTTAAACTTTTGTAAAAAATAAAAAAATGAAAAGTGGGGCGTGCAATATTATTCGGCCCCCTCAGGTTAATACTTTGTAGCGCCCCCTTTTGCTGCGATTACAGGTGCAAGTTGCTTGGGGTATGTCTCTATCAGTTTTGTACATCGAGGGACTGAAAATCTTGCCCACTTTGTCCTTGGAAACGAGCTCGAGCTCAGTGAGGTTGGATGGAGAGCGTTTGTGAACATCAGTTTTCAGCTCTTTCCACAGATTCTCGATTGGATTCAGGTCTGGACTTTGACCTGGCCATTCTAACACCTGGATATGTTTAGTTGTGAACCATTCCATTGTAGATTTTGCTTTATGTTTGGGATCATTGTCTTGATGGAAGATAAATCTCCATCCTAATCTCGGGTCTTTAGCAGACTCCCAACAGGTTTTCTTCCAGGATGGTCCTGTATTTGGCTCCATCCATCTTCCCATCAATTTTAACCATCTGTCCCTGCTGAAGAAAAGCAGGCCCAAACCATGATGCTGCCACCACAATGTTTGACAGTGGGGATGGTGTGTTCAGGGTGATGAGCTGTGTTGCTTTTACGCCAAGCATATCGTTTTGCAATGTGGCCAAAAAGTTTGATTTTGGTTTCATCTGACCAGAGAACCTTCGTCCACATGTTTGGTGTGTCTCCAAGGTGGCTTGTGGCAAACTTTAAACGAGACTTTTTATGGATATCTTTGAGAAATGGTTTTCTTCTTGCCACTCTTCCATAAAGAAACTACCAGAATATCAAAAATACACAAATACAAAACTTTTATTAATTCCAAAATATATAATAAAACCAGGAAAATACATAGACAAAATACATATAGCTAAAAATGGTGGTGCCACAAAGATACAACCCCACACTTGGTGGTATACATAAGGTGCATAATCATATCAAATAAATAACATAGTATATAGCAAAAATACACACATAAATATACAAAGATCAATGATATGTCACCATATAATCACCCATAAATAGAGTGCATACACACCCAGAGGAGGCACAGATATATATTTGATATATTGGCGTTTGTGCAGTGTACGACTGATTGTTGTCCTATGGACAGACTCTCCTATCTCAGCTGTAGATCTCTGCAGTTCATCCAGAGTGATCATGGGCCTTTTGGCTGCATCTCTAATCAGTCTTACATTTGTTTGAGATGAAAGTTTAGAGGGATGGCCAGGTCTTGGTAGATTTGCAGAGGTCTGATACTCCTTCCATTTCAATATGATCGCTTACACAGTGCTCCTTGGGATGTTTAAAGTTTGGGAAATCTTTTTGTATCCACATCCGGCTTTAAACTTCTCCACAACAATGTCATGGACCTGCCTAGTGTGGTCTTCATGATGCTCTCTGTGCTTTAAACAGAACCCTGAGACTATCACAGAGCAGGTGCATTTATACGGAGACTTGATTACACACAGGTGGATTCTATTTATCATCATCAGTCAAATTGGACAACAGTGGATCATTCAGAGATCCTCACTGAACTTGGAGTGAGTTTGCTGCACTGAAAGTAAAGGGGCCGAATAATATTGCAAACCCCACTTTTCCGTTTACTTATTTTTTTACAAAAGTTTAAAATATCCAATAAATTTCATCCCACTTGTTGATTCTTCACAATTTTTTTTTATATCTTTCTGTTTGAAGACTGAAATGTGGCAAAAGGTTGAAAAGTTCAAGGGGGCCCAATACTTTCGCAAGGCACTGTATATATAGGGCTAGCAGTAGGGCCTCTTTCAGTGAGGAGGTATATAGAGGGCTAGCAGTACGGCCTCCTTTAGTGGCTAGGTATATATAGGGCAAGCAGCACAGTCCTCTTTAGAGAGTAGGTATATATAGGGCAAGCAGTAGGGCCTCCTTTAGTGAGTAGGTATATAGGGCAAGCAGCAGGTCCTTCTTTAGTGAGTAGGTATATATAGGGCAAGCCATAGGTCCTTCTTTAGCGAGTAGGTATATAGAGGGCAAGCAGTAGGGCTTCCTTTAGTGGGTAGGTATATATAGGGCTAGCAGTAGGGCCTCCTCTGATGGCTAGGTATGTATAGGACTAGCAGTAGGGCCTCCTTTAGAGGCTAGATATATAGAGGGCTAGCAGTAGGGCCTCCTTTAGTGGCCAGGTATATATAGGGCAAGCAGTAGGGCCTCCTTTAGTGGCCAGGTATATATAGGGCAAGCAGTAGGGCCTCCTTTAGTGGGTAGGTATATATAGGGCAAGCAGTAGGGCCTCCTTTAGTGGGTAGGTATATATAGGGCAAGCAGTAGGGCCTCCTTTAGTGGCCAGGTATATATAGGGCACGCAGTAGGGCCTCCTTTATTGGGTAGGTATATATAGGGCAAGCAGTAGGACCTCATTTAGTGGCTAGATATATAGGGTAAGCAATAGGGCCTACTTAAGTGAGTAGGTATATATAGGGCTAGCAGTAGGGCCTCCATTAGTGAGGAGGTATATGTAGGGCTAGCAGTAGGGCCTCCTTTAGTGGCTACGTATATATAGGTCTAGCAGTTGCACCTCCTTTGGTGGCTAGGTATATATAGGGCAAGCAGTAGGGCCTCCTTTATTGGGTAGGTATATATAGGGCAAGCAGTAGGACCTCATTTAGTGGGTAGGTATATATAGGGCAAGCAGTAGGGCCTCCTTTAGTTGCCAAGTATATATAGGGCAAGCAGTAGGGCCTCTTATAGTGGCTATATATATATATATATATAGGGCTAGCATTAGGGCCTCCTTTAGTGGCTAGGTATATATAGGGCTAGCAGTGGGGCCTCCTTTAGTGGCTAGTAATATATAGGAATACCTCACAACTGTCCCGATTTGGGAAGGACATTCATGAATTAGGAGGTGTGTCCCGGTGTCTCAAGTCAGGAGCTTAGAGTCCCGACTCTCAGATCTGAGAAGGCAGTGAGGTTTTGGCCATGCCCCCTCTATGGTTTGGCCACGCCCCCTCTACAATGTACTGCCACAGCCACCCACACTATCTCCTCTGCTCACAGCATAGTTAGGTTGAGCAGGAGTGGTTCCTTTTGGTGCACAGCTGGGCAGTGTTGCTGGCTCCTCCCCCTCCACTTCAGTGAGTTTCTAACAGCTCGTGCTGGCTATGAAGCAGTGCAGCACCTCCAGCATGTGCTCCTGGGCTCTCCAGTTTCTCCTAGACTCTCCATATGCTAGCTCTCATCACAAACTACAGATTTTCTGTTGGATGGTTTTTAGACCACCGGCGGTCCAAAAAACGTAGACCATGTTCATTCTTCCGTCCAGTTTTCGGGCGGAACATGAACATGTCGGTGCGAAGGGGGAGGGCTTGGATCTGCAAACCGCGGAGAAAAACATGCTAAAAACAGACCAAAAACCGTGTGGGATTTCTCGACCAGTATTTGGTCTGTGCTGGGTAAACGTGGCCTTAATAAAACGTTTTTGTATTACTAGCATTAAAAAGCATTAGTTTTTTTGGTGTACTGACACATGTTACATCTAACACCACCACCACATAAAAATAACAAAAAAAACCTTTGTGATACCCAAGTTTTTTATTAGCATTTTTACAACACTGAAACTCACTTGGGGATAGAATGCAATACAATTGTGTTTGCTAATGAATCATACTCCATTATTTAAAATTAAAGATAGAATTTGATCTTAAATAGATAAAGATAGATGTTTGAAACATTTTTTAGGGATTTCTCTGAAATATCTGTTAAATGGAGTTGAAAAAACAAATGAAAATGGCATATTAGATTGTGCTTTTATGTTTATTTGCATTGTACTGCAATCTTGTTGTGATGAAGTTAGTATTACATCTGTATATTTCACCCATTTTAACCATTCGTTATGCTCATCTTCATAGGCCACATCTGCTACTACCTCATTTAAGATCTGTCGTTGTTACCAAAGGGGACGATTTTGCATATGTATTAAAATCTTGAGCCTTATAATTAGGATCTGTTCCATCTCCTTCTTTTCTAACATTAAATCCCCCCAGTTTAGAATTTCCAGTTGATAAATACATCCCCAGGTGACCGGTTTCTTATTGCTAGAAGTTATCCAAAGATTTTCACAATTTTTACCAACTTGATCTTGGGCCTTCTTTGGTCTGTATCCCCAGTCCTTTCCTGTATTTCATCCCACCAAGAATTATCATCAGATTTACCATAATAACCTGGAGTCACACAGATACAAGTGACTCCATTTGTCCACCACTCCTCTCGTGTGTCTTCTTGCGGACATTTATACAATCACAGTTAAAGCTGGTAAGACAGTGCGGCTTAATGTGACTGGTCCGCTGATGATGGGGAAACAATGACTGAAGGACTAAAGTAAGTGTAGCCATGCTCAGACTCAGTAGATGGCGACAAACTCCTGGGTATTGTTAAATAAAGAGTGCTTCTACATCAAGGAGAGTATGGACAAATTTGTAAACAGGCTCCCTTCGCCTAGGATAACCCACTCCTCCACCCCAGGCTCCAGACCGGGAACTCCGCCGCCTGCCATTCCAAAACAATCGAGAAAAAGATCGACGTTAAAATCCACTCCTCAGGCACCCGCCCTCACCATGGCCAACAATCTGCCACCTCACAGGGACCGGGAACCAATAGGGTCTCTTGAACCGTCCTCGCCTTCCCTCTCAGATGGCCCGGACACCTCTCCATCCTCTGCGTTGGCCTTGGCACAAGAGGTCTCCAAATTGCTGTTGCCGGCTCTGGACCACCGCTTAGACCTTATACAATCTTCTATTAATACAGCGTTGTCGCAAATCACAACGAATTCACAAAAAAATGAAGAGCTGGAATCCCGTTCAGCATCCATCGAGACGGCGGTCTCAAGTCTAGAGGAGGCTTCCTCATCGTCCCAGGAGACCATTAGTGGGTTGCAGGAGAAATTGGACGACCTCGAGAACTGTGAAAGATGGAATAACTTGAGATTCATCGGTATCCCGGAGTTGGTGCCTCCTGAGTCCTTAGCAACGTATCTGGTGGTGGAATTAGCTGGAGCCCTGGCCCTGAATCTTCCAAAAGACCCCCTACAGGTGGAGCGAGTACACAGGATTGGAGTGCGCAGAGATAGAGAGGCCCGTCCTAGGCCAGTGATAGCTCGCTTTCACAACTGGTCTATCAAGGAACAATTCTTAAGGGCATACCGGCAGTGCAGGGAGCTAGAGGTGGCTGGTGAGAGGATTCTTATTTTCCAGGACTTCTCCAATAGGGTGTCCCTGAAGAGAAAAGCGTATCATCCAGTCTGTAGATATTTACATGAACATAACATCAGATTCCAACTGCCTTTCCCGGCAAAGCTTAAGGTCCTGGATAATGGTAGAATGCTAACTTTCGACTCCCCAGAAGAGGCGTCCAGGCGGTTTCTACAGCAGAATGGAGACTAACTAATGGATAATCTGTCAGTCCATGGGACGTCCGACCATACAATTTAATTCTGGCCCAGAGTGCTACAGAATATCACATGGAGATGTTTCACTTATGCTTTTGGCACTTTTCTGGGCTGTGGGCTGCACGGGTTGCCGCTTGCCGCGGTTTCTTGGTTCAGATTGTTATTCTTGTTGTAGAATTTTATGATGTTCACACAATTTTGTTGGGTTCCGACAATTTCCAGATTTTATGTCGTCCTGGTCTGCTCCCCAGAGATGACATATGCTCGCCACCTCACTACCCCCTGCCTGGATGGGGAGAGCGCTCGCTGGGACGCTTGGAACCATCCCTGTTTACGGGTGTACTCCTGCCGGTTTCCCTTTTTTTGGGATACGGGATGAGTGCGGACGCCTCTCTGACCCCGGGCTGCCCCCCGGCTCCACGAATAAATGTCCTTTCATGGAACGTTGTGAGCCTCAATATTCCAGAAAAGCGCAGACGCGTCTTGCTCCACCTCAAGAGACTAAAGGCGGACATTATATGTCTGCAAGAGACACATTGGAAGACAAATTCGTGCCCCTGTGAGCCCGATGGTTGGACCCGCCAGTGCTGGCCAATTATCGTAATAAGTCCCGTGGCGTCGCAATATACTTTCGAGCTGGCCTAGTACAATCCATTGTTGACCAATACATTGATGAGGCAGGCAGATTTATATATCTGAGAGTGATGATTACCAACCGGCTTTACACCTTGGTCAATCTTTATGCTCCGAATGCTCCGAATGACTCCTTTTTTGCCGACCTCACCAATTTTCTATTGCAGCGGGAGCATGGCAATTTAATTCTAGTGGGGGATTTTAATGTGGCCCCAGACCCCATTTTGGACAGATCTGGTACAAGTTGAGCTGCGTGGCCCTTAAATTCCTCGATCACATACCTTATGGACCACCTGGGTGTCTATGACCCTTGGCGGCTCATGAACCCCACAGACCGATCTTTCACTTTTTACTCAGCTGTTCATGATTCGTTTTCGAGGATTGATATGGTCCTGCTGTCTACAACTCTTCACTCGATGGTGATGCAGACGGATCTTCACCCTATCACTATTTCGGACCACGGCCCTATTCAACTAGTTTTAGCTATTCCGGGTGGCCCCGTCATGGGCAAATCATGGAGATTCCCCACACACCTGTATGAATCAGACGACTTTAGAGCTTTCCTAAAAGTACAATGGTCCCAGTTTCTGATGGATAATAAAGAGCATGTGGGGGATGCACCCTTGCTTTGGCTCACTGCGACAGCAGTGCTGCGTGGTTTAATAATCAGCTACATGGGCATGAAGCATAGGGACATGAATGAAAAGTTTAGGAGGTTACATGCGGACTTGCGTGTTGCCCAGCAACAATTCGCAGCCTGCCCCTCGGCGCAAACAAAAGCGCTCTATACGGAAGCCCAGGACCTTTTGAGTACTTTTCTCAATGGCAACGCGCGCTGGCAAGTCAGGGCCACCCAGAACCGATGCTATAGATGGGGTAACAGGCAGGGAAAGCTGCTGGCTAGCATGACTGCCCAATGGAAGCTGAGGCCGCCAATAGCGGCAGTTAAGTTCCCCAAAATAGGCACTATCCTGAAGGATGCGAAAGATATAGAAGATGCTTTTGTGGCTTATTTTGAGTCCCTATATAACGCCACCCCTTTTGATGTAGATCGGGTCGCGGCCTTTTTGGACTCGGTGCATACTCCAGGTCTTACCGAGGACCAACGCCTACAGTTAGAGTCTGATATCACCATGGAGGAGGTATCGGCGGTAATTACTTCACTGACCAATGGTAAATCGCCAGGGCCTGACGGCTACACGGCGGAATTTTACAAAATTCTGAAACCCGAAAATGTCCCCCATCTAACCCATCTATTTAACGATGTCTACATTCGTTCTGTCCCGATAGACTCCTTTTTTGACTCTAAAACGGTGCTGCTGCTGCTGAGGGACGGGAGGGATCCTGCGTCTTTAACATCATACCGACCCATATCCCTGCTGAACCAGGACTACAAGCTCCTGGCCAGAATCATTGCAAATCGACTCCAGAAATTTCTGCCTGTCATTTCACATCCCTGTCAGTCGGGCTTTGTTTCCAATCGACACTCGACCAGGAATGTAAGGCTGGCTGTGGCGGCGGTGACGGCGGCACAGGATCTTGACCACCCGATGTCCATGTTGTTAAGCCTGAACGGAGAAAAAGCCTTTGATAAGGTCTCGTGGCCTTTCTTGGCTGCCACACTGGGGCGGCGGGGGTTTGGGTCTGTGTTCACATCCTTCCTGTCCCTCATGCAGCAGAACGCGACTACGGCTCTTCTCCTGAATGGGCGAACCTCCCCGCTCATTGATTTGTTTCGCGGGGCGAAGCAAGGATGTCCCCTTTCACCCATCTTATTTAATCTCTCCATTGACCCCCTTCTGTATCACGTTACTCAATCTCAAACATTTTCGGGAATTAAGCTAAATGACTGTGAGATAAAGCTGGCGGCCTATGCGGACGACCTGTTATTGATGGTCTCCAATCCCAAAACTACTCTGGCGGCGGTGTTGCAGGATATTAAAATAAAGGGAGACCTCTCGGGATACAATATAAATATTGATAAGAGTGAGGGTCTCTTACTTAGAGGGCCGTCACGCCCACTATGGACCTCTTCTCATCACCTCCGCTGGTGCACTTCCAGCATAAAATATTTAGGTATCCTCATACCCCGACATCCCGACAAAATATACGCGGAGAACATCTGCAAATATGTGACTGCGCTGCAACACACCCTCAAGAAGTGGGCGGACATCCCGCTATCCTTCATGGGAAGAGCCAATTTGCTCAAAATGGTGGAGATCCCACGTCTTCTGTATCTATTCAATATGTTGCCAATATATCTTAAATCGAGGGAGGAGACGTTTATCAACGCTCTTTTCCGGAAGTTTATTTGGGGGGGCAAACGGGCGCGCATTCCTCTCCATATTCTCCATCAGCCTAAGCTTCTTGGCTGTCTCGCCTTCTCCAACATCAAGTATCCTCAACATCTAGCAGCCCTGGGACGATATCTTGCGGACTGGTGCCAGGCCTCAAACGTATTTACTACAAGCCGGGTGGATGGTTTGTTCATACCGGAGTCTTCTCTTATAAATTTTTTGCATTTGTCTTAAGTGGAACTTCCATCTGATGTTTGGAGTAATGTCCTTCTCATGCTGGTTTGGAGAGCATGGAAAAAGATTAGATTGTTGAAGGGCCTGTAACCAGACCACTCGCTTTATCAGTCCTTAATCAGAAACCCCCGCTTCCAAGGTGGGTCCTCACACAGCTCATTTTTGCGGCTACACAATTTGGGATTGTCTTGCCTTGCACAATGGGTGGACCCGACTACTAGACGGACTTATTCGCTTCAGGAGCTCCAGTCGCAGTTTCCGGACCTTCTAATCCCTTTCTTTGCCTATCTTCAGGCAAGCAGCTTACTCATTTCCATCCTTCCGCGTATTACAGAGGCAGAATGGAATTCAGATTTTTACAGGACTGTGGTGAGACCGTCGACGAGACGTTCCCATCTCTCGGTACTTTATAAGTATCTGCTAGGAAGCATTGACTATGCACAAACCTCATTGCAACTTTCGCGTTGGGAGCAGGCTGACCCAACCTTGATCCCCGTGGCATCTCAGGTGCAGCGATACCTTGGGCGTACATTCATTCCCAACCACACAGTGGGCCCTCTTTGGGTACATAGATAATGAGACCGGGTCGTGTACTAGGAAGGAGGAAGGAGAGGAGGCTTCTGCACGTTCTATCGGCGGCGGCGCGAAAGGCAATTTTGCAGGTGTGGAGCCAGCCGGTGAGCCCCACCAGACAACTTTTTCTTGAAATGACCTTTTTCTTGCTGAAAATGGACTGGAAGATTCACAGCAGAAGGAACAAAAAGTTAAACAGTTTTTTGCCTTATGGGAGACAGTTATAGGTATGTTGCCGGCCTCAATTCAGGAAAAAATACGATCCTGCTTTGGAATGATGGGATGGTACCTGGCCCAACAACTCGGGGGCACTGAGCCAATTGTCCCCCAGGACTCTAGCCCTTGCTTGGTGGAGCCAGATGTGGAATTCCTACCCTTACTCTAAAATTTGTTATCTGGTGAGGATATCAGCTTAACGTCTAGTGTGGTATGGAGCTGGGGTAGCGCAGCCCTCGTTAAACACAACGCATGGGGGGGGTGCTGGTGAGAAGCTCGGAGGACAAAGGCGGATTGGGTTCAAGTACTGGAGCAGAGTTGATGTTTGTTTACTTGTTTTATTTGTTTACTCATTTTGCTAATTATGTGTTCCTCCTAATTTGTCTCTGCGGGTTTTTGCCCGCGATATTCGAGCCATTGCCATGGACACTGGGTGACTATTTTGCTATTTGCAATTCACTCTCATATTGATTTACTGTTGGAAAGGAAAATATGTAAACTGAAGTCTTCATAGCAAATTGTCTGCCTGCGTGCAGAAACGGTGGTTGAAACTTACTATTATTGAGTTGATTTTCTGTTTCATTCTGTTTGAAGACTCACAATAAAAACAAATTTATAAAAAAAAAAAAAAAAAAAGGATAGTCCGATCTTGGAGTGTATCTTTGTGGAGTCTTAACAGTTCTTCCCACATTATTCGTTGTATATACCATGCAACCAGCAGGCTGCTCTGAACCCAGGGGTGTACCAGAGTTTATTCAATGCTGTGTGTGGGGGTTTTCTTTGGCTTTCATCATGTCTCCTTTAGAATGTCCTTTTATTTTTATAACTGCCACTTTGGCAGGAAGTTGCAATGCTTCAATCAATGTGTGTACTAATTTTCCATTCTTGATGGATTTTCCATTTGCTGTAAGAAATAATCTTAAATAGTAAAAGCAAATACACTGAAACGTCGACCACTGGGTATATGGTGGATCCTCAGTGATCAGTTGCTTTCCATATTAGCCAATAGTCATGAGCAATTCCAAAAGCGTAACAAGAGTTATATATGCCTCTATATATACTGTTGAAAGCAGAAGTTTACATACACTATATAAAACGAAACATATGCATGTTTTTCTCACTATCTGACATGAAATCAGGATAAACCTTACCCGTTTTAGGTCAATTAGGATTACCAAAATTATTTAGATTTGCCATATGCCAGAATAATGAGAGAGAGGGAATTTTTTACTTTCTGCAAAGTCAAAGGTTTACATACACTAGGATCAATATGCCTTCAAACAATTTAGGACAGCCCATATGATGATGTCATGTCTTTGGAAGCATCTGATTGGCTTATTGGCAACATTTGAGTTAATTAGAGACACAGGTGTGGAAGTACTTTACTTTACTGGACACCAGAAACACACTGCATCATTGGAAAGTCTAAAGAAAGCAGTCAAGATATCAGGAAGAGAATTGTGGACTTGCACAATTCTGGTTCATCCTTCGGTGCAATTTCCAGATACCTGAAGGTGCCTCATTCATCTGTACAAACAATTATACGCAAGAACAAACAAGATGGGAATGTTCTGCCATCACACCACTCAGGAAGGAGACGGGTTCTAGGTCTCAGAGATGAATGTGCTTTGGTCCAACATGTGCATATAAACCCAAGAACAAAAGCAAAAAAACATTGAGAAGATGCTGGCAGAAGCTGGTAAGTTTGTGTCATTATCCACAGTGAAACAAGTACTCTATCAATATGGGCTCCAAAAGAAACATATAAAAGCCAGATTAATGTTTGCAAATGCACACAAGAACAAAGACCTACATCTTTGGAGACATGTCCTGCGGTCTGATGAAACAAAAGTTGAACTGTTTGGCCTTAATGACCATCGTTACATTTGGAGGAAAAAGAGAGAAACTTGGAAGCCTAAGAACACCATATAAACTGTGAAGCACCGGGGTGGCAGCATCTTATTGTGGGGTTGTTTTACTGCAGGAGGGACCGCCGGTGCACTTCACAAAATAGATGGCATCATGAGGAAAGAAGATTATGTGGCAATACTGAAGCAACATCTCAAGACATCAGCCAGGAAGTTAAAGCTTGGGCGGAAATGGGTCTTCCAAATAGACAATAACTCAAAGCATACTGCCAAACTGGTTACAAAGTGGCTCAAGAATAACCAAGTCAATATTTTGGAGTGGCCATCACAAAGCCCTGATCTCCATCCTATTGAAAATGTATGGGCAAAGCTGAAAAGGCAGATGTGAGCATGGTGACCTATAAACATAGCTCAGTTACACCAGTTCTGTCAAGAGGAATGGGCCAAAATTCCTACCAACTATTGTGAGAAGCTTGTGAAAAGATATTCAAAACGTTTGACCCAAGTCATACAATTTATAGGTAATGCTACAAAATACCAATTAAATGTATGTAAACTTTTGACTTTGCAGAAAGTAATAAAAATGTCTTAAAAACTATCTCTCTTTCTGTACAGTACAGTCTGAAAGGTTTGGTGTAATCCGGATGCCAAGGGCAGGAGATGACGGTACTTCTGTCCCCATTTTAGCTTCAGCATGTAAAAAGAGTCTATTGTTTCATCCGTTAGAGCAAATTTTAGGCAGTCATACAAAGTCATACAAGTGCTGATATAGTCCTTATCCATGGTCTACAATAAGACACTCCCAAAAATGTCTGGAGAGAATATACTGAATTAGGCAGACATATTATCTATTACTTGAAACAAAAAAAAACATGGTAGTACAACAAAACTGCAGTTTCCTTTTTGAAGCTTCACACCCTTTGTTGTATAAAAATTGAAAGAGAAACTGACGCAAATTTACACAGGTCAAATGATAGACAACAGATGAGCAAGTCATCGATATATTGCAATAATATTATTTCGGGGAACGGAAAGGGCCAGAACTTGTGACATTACAGCCATGTGTATACTGGATGACTTCTGTGTACCCATGGAGGTTTTCCCTTGTGAGTAAAAGCAAATACACCAGGAATCCTTATAATGAGCGGACCAAAATGCATTTATTAAGTCAATAATGGAAAAATGAGTAGCCATACTTGACATTTGTGCCAACAGTGTGTGTGTGGGTTCAGTACAATTTGTTTGTTTAAAACAGTCATTGGATTTACTGCCCACAGGTCCAGTATCGCACTGGTTGTCCTTTTTCTACTTAAAATTTTTTTTTTTTGTTGATGAAATATTGTGTGTTCATTTTTGTTTAAATTTTTAGTATATTTTTTTATTTCATTCAATTTGTGGTAAATATTAAAAAATGCATAATAATTTTCAAGGTTTCCCACTCTTAGCCACCAGAGGGAGCACATCCAAGAAAAAAAAGAGTTTTTCTCATGTACAAAGATCATGAATTACGTCTTGCTGTAAATGTGGGCTGGTCTGGTGGTGACCTCACATGCCTCCACCTCCCCTGTGTGCATAAGGAGGGGGAGGTGGATTGTAGACTCTCTAGAATCTCCATTTTGCTGGTGACTGAGGAAACCATACAAAGCTGCTATGTATCCATAGCTGAAAAAGGAATAATCAGAGTGAGATTGTGATTACATTTAGGGTCTGTTCACTCGGCGTCTCTGACTCCGTGTTACATACGCTTTTGGATATGTGTTTGGGTCCGTCTGTCAGTCCCCAAACGGACCCAAGCACTTTATCTAATAAATAGCAGTGTGATTATACATTGCAGTTTATTAGAAACACACATCGGCGTTCAGATGAGTAATCTCTGATGCGTGTCTCACTGTGTCTTTCGGATCCGTTCCATGAAGTGACATATCAATTCTTGGTCCAAAAGACGCATTCCACACGGATCCAAACACTCAGCTGCGCTTTGCATCCGAAAGACGCTGCATTTTTGGATACACTTTTCGGACTCAACACGGATCCAAAAGCAGATCCAAAGACGTCGTGTGAACATAGCCTTAGTCTATTTCACTATGGATATGCGGAAGGAATGCCACAGTATATGTCTGCATCCCTGCTCACAGGTATCCACAGGTGGCCAAGGTCCATAGACCCCAAGAACTAATCTTAGTCTAGTTCACATGTGAACATTAGGCTCTGTCTCTCCTGCAGTGGACAAAAAAAACACCTGAAAACCAAATCCTAAAAATCTTCAGAAAACTGAGTTTTTTGTCCCCTGACGGTCAAAAGCTGTTGAAAAAAACGGCCATTTTTTGGCACATTTTTTGCTTGTCTTGAAGTCTGGTTTTTAATATCTGCATAAATCAAGCCATTGGGTGTGACCCCACCTACAAAAGGGGATGTACAGCACATTATTGCATTCATTGATCCGTGTTGGTTCAGAAAATCGCATCCAAAAACACTGCAGCAATCGGATCTAAAACAGATCCAACATGTATCCAACATGCAGCTACTGTGTTTTTGGATGTGTGTTAGATGCAGCAAGTTCACTTCCTATATTTTATAATTGGGCTCCTGCTGCGTCTTTCGGATAAAGAATTGATGTAAATTCGTGGAACGGATCCAAAAGAAGCAATGAGACCCATCAGGGATCACTCGTCTGAACACGATACGTGTTTCATATTAAAAGCAATGTAAATCACACTGCTATTTGTTACATACGTGTTTGAGTCCGACAGAAACGCAGTTTAGCGGCAAAATCCGCAGCAAACAGAGTTTAGCACCAAAATCCGCAAAGAAATAGAGTTTAGAAACGGAGTTTAGCGTCAAAATTTCGCAGCGAAATGGAGTTTAGCGTCAAAATTTCGCAGCGAAATGGAGTTTAGCGTCAAAATCCCCGGCAAAACGGAGTTTAGCGTCAAAATCCGCAGTGAACGTATTTTAGCGGCAAAATCCGCAGCGAACGGAGTTTAGCATCAAAATCCGCAGCGAACGGAGTTTAGCGTCAAAATCCGCAACAAATGGATTTTATAGGCAAAATCTGCAGCGAACTGAGTTTAGCGTCAAAATCCGCAAAGAAATAGAGTTTAGAAACGGAGTTTAGTGGCAAAATCCGCAGTGAAATGGAGTTTAGCATCAAAATCCGCAGCAAAATGGAGTTTAGCGTCAAAATCCACAGCAAAATGGAGTTTAGCGTCAAAATCCACGGCGAACGGAGTTTAGCGTCAAAATCCGCAGCTAAACTGAGTTTAACGTCAAAATCCGCAGCGAAACGGAGTTTAGCGGCAAAATCCGCAGGGAACGGAGTTTAGCGTCAAAATCCGCAGTGAACGGAGTTTAGCGTCAAAATCCGCAGCGAAACGGAGTTTAGCGGCAAAATCCGCAGCGAACGGATTTTAGCGGCAAAATCCGCAGCGAACTGAGTTTAGCGGCAAAATCCGCAGCGAACTGAGTTTAGCGGCAAAATCCGCAGCGAACTGAGTTTAGCGGCAAAATCCGCAGTGAACGGAGTTTAGCGGCAAAATCCGCAGCGAACGGAGTTTAGCGTCAAAATCCGCAGCGGACGGAGTTTAGCGGCAAAATCCGCACAGAAACAGACTTTAGAGGCAAAAAACGCAAAGAAATAGAGTTTAGAAACGGAGTTTAGCGTCAGAATCCGCAGCGAAACGGAGTTTAGTGTCAAGATCTGTAAAGAAACGGAATTTAGCGTCAAAATCCATAACAACTGGATTTTAGCGGCAAAATCTGTAAAGAATCGAATTTTCAGCATCAGAAGCGAGAGAACTTTATTAGCACCAAAAAGTTCAGTAGCTGCCCCTCTGGACGCCACAATCATGGTTCCCTGCATCCTGCAGACAATAGAGCAGAGCTGAGCTCACAGCAGGGGGGGGGGGGGGGGATGGGAGGACTCTCACTGAAGTTAACCAGAGTAAGAGTAAGAGTCTGTAGTCTCATACCTGCATTGTTTACTTTATGGCAGCTTCCTTTGTGTTGTGCAATTCACACAGCAGAGGGCTCTCTCTGAAGGGGGCAGGGCTCACACACAGAGGAATCTCTATAACTCTCTTTACAGACTCACAATCAAAATTACAGCAAAAGAGAATAAAAAGATGATAGAAAACACACACATTACTGCAGAAAAAAAAATTGCGACACAATCCCTTTAAGGCACTCCAGCTTAACTGCTGGGACATTAAATTTTCCCACGTCCGTCGAACCTGTGTACCATAAATATTGTGTATTTTAAGAAGACTGTCTGTTTTTTTTTAGTAGTTAAGTGCAAGATAAACATGTTCTAGGGATTATAGTCAAAAGCAGTCTGCAAACAGATTTGTTTCTCAAAGTCCCTTCATTATAATGGTCCAACAGGTGGCAGTAAGGACTGAAATGTCGATCGCTGGGTATATGGTGGATCCTCAGTGATCACCGCAGGTGAGGTGGTAAGGTGGAGACCCGCGGTGATAGCTGAAGTGCAGGACAGGGACACCGGATACAGGTAGCGGGTCACAGCCAGATGTAGCCATAAATGAGTAGCAGCTCCCAGGCAGGTAATGAACATGGTACAGCAGCAGACAGTAGCAGACTGGTTCAGTGGCAGGAACAACAGAAACATACAGGTAGTGTACAGGTAACGCAAAGGTAATGCAGGGCTAACAGCAACAGGGTCAAGATCTATGTAGGAAGAACAACAACAAACTGCAGGAAGTTAATTTTATTGGGAGAGGTAACAGGTCACTGGCCAGGTATTTGGGATACTGTCCCTCTAAATATTCATGCACTGCTGCACACGCACCCTAGGGGGAGCGCATGTATGCAGAGGAAGCCAGAGAGGAGGGGTACGAGCCTGAGCAGGAGAGTAAGTGTAACTGAATAGCTGGTGCCGCCGCAAGTACAGCAGAGGCAGCAGGCACTGGAGTAACAGCAGGGGCACCAACAAGAGCAATGGTATAGACAGCAGCAGGTGACACAGCCGCTGTGAACCTGCACAGGGAGCCACAGCAGTCAGAGAAGCTGTGGCACTGACACAATATGAATGTTATGGATCATGCCACGCTCCGTGCCTTGGACATCTGATGTAAGTCGGCTCTAATTTTACTAATTAGGTCTACTCCTTAAAGATTTATAGGGGTGGTATCACTGTAGTCAGTAATACCACCCCTGAAAATCTTGTTGGAGCAGACCTAATTGCTAAAATGGTGGCTAAGCATGTTCTGAGTCAGCTTGAATTCTACTTAGACTAGTTTAGTCAATGTGGTAGAGCCAAAAGATTGTGGTAGAGCCAAAAGATGGAATATTTAGTATTGACACAGCACCAGGTTTCAGAGTGCTTGTTTCCTATGCACAGTTTGCAGCTGGGGATGATGGTGGCAGCAGCTCTATGGGGTAACTCTTTTGGTTCTGCCGTCTTGTCTTAAATGTCCCAATCTTCCAAAATTGTAGTAACAGGAGGACTTAATGGTTTTCTCCCGGCTGATATGCAGTGTTCCCCACTTGATTAGAGCATCTTCCTTGGTTAACTCTACTCCTTTTATCTTTTAACAAAACACTAGGGTTACAAGTATGCCACTCTGGTTTAGAAACAATTAGCACCTCGAGTATAGGTTTGTTTAAACCATCAACAAAAGTAGTTACTAAAACGCGCTTGTGCATAGTAGAGGTGGTTTAAAAACAATTAGCACCTCACATATATGTTTGTTTAATCTATCAACAAAAGCAGTTACCAAAATGCACTCATGCATACTAGTGGTGGTATCATATCCCAAAATCAGTCCATTTCTGTTGTAATCTGCTTTTTTCCTACTTATGACGCATATCCATTAGAGTTATGCATCGGTTAAGCAAATATTTCTGTCCCCATTTTATCAGTCTTTACTCTTGTCCTGACTCCTTTTTGGTTTCATCTTCATAGTTTGTTAATGTTGGCAGAAAAGCATCATTCACCTTTAAATGTTACTGGAAAGACTTAGACTAATGCCTGTACTAGGTCGTCTAGGTCTTTCTCGCAACATTTAAAAGTCTTCCATGTTTTCTAAATTTCTCTAAAAAAAAAGGCATGCAAAATTCTTCTGGATTTGGAATCTGACCCATCATTGCTAACATTTCAGGCTTTCAGGGCTTGTAAACCATTGGATTAGAGGGTAAAATCTCATCATTAGATTATCTTGCTGGTGTCAGCTGGAATGGGTCTAGTCTGACTGGCCAGTGATGGCCATGAACCGCTCACCTGAGACCAAGTAAACTCGAGAAAGGCACGGCTGCAGGCTAGACTCCACGTCCAATGTGTAACCAACAGAAAAAACAGGACGCCAGATTCTAAAGGAGTGTTGACTTAAGTGTTGTTGTTGATTCAATAAAAAAATCCTTCTTTATTTAAATCATCTTAAAAAATGTTTCGCATTGACATAGTGATAATCTTCAAAGGCAGTGTCATAATAGTAATAGTATCACATTATGCTGACATGTTTTGGTCACTCTAAGGTTACATAGTTAGTACGGTTGAAAAAAGACACGTGTCCATAAAGTTCAACCAAGGGTGGGGAAAATGTGGGTGAAGGGAGAGAGACAAGGACATTAAGCACAGCCTCACCACTGGTAAATCCCTGGAACCCACAAGGCAAGAACCAATCTGCTCCAGTGGAGACCCTATCCTTGACCCCAGAGCCTCCAGCAGCCAAGATCCAGAATTTTACATAGCTACATAAGCATTAATATTCTTTAGTTTCAGGTAGGTTTCTAAGCCTTTCTTGAAACTCTCTACAGTTCCTGCTGTGACCAGCTCCTCAGGCAGGCTATTCCACAGATTCACAGTTTTTACAGTGAAGAACGCTCTTCTCCTATGGAGATTGAATCCTTTTTTCTTTGGTCGAAGGGAATGTCCCCTTGTCTTTTGAGGGGGCTTCACTTCAAATAATTTTTCCCCATACCTTTTGTAGGGACCATTTATATATTTATCTATATAAATTAATCATGTCCCCCCGAAGCCGTCTTTTCTCAAGACTAAATAAGTTCAATTCTACTAACCTCTCCTCGTAACTAAGATGCTCCATTCCCCTTATAAGTTTGGTTGCTCGTCTTTGTACTCTCTCTAGCTCCATTAATCTTCTCTCTATAAACTGGGGCCCAGAACTGAACAGCATATTCTAAGTGAGGTAACACCAATGCTTTGTACAGCGGTAGAATTACATCCTTGTCCCGCGAGTCCATACAAAAATCGAAACCGTGCTATTGATCCCTTCCATTATATCGTTAATAAATAAATTAAATAAGAGAGGACCCAATACTGAGCCCTGCGGCACACCACTCACAACCGGGGAGCACTCAGAGTAGGAGTCATTTACCACCACTCTCGGAGTACGATCCAACAGTCAGTTTTTAATCCAATTACATACTGTTATCTCTAACCCAATGAATTCTGATTTACCTAACAAACGCTTATGCGGGACAGTGTCAAATGCCTTTGCAATGTCTAAAAACACAATATTCACAGCTGCCCCGCTATCCAGACTTCTACTCACCTCTTCATAAAAACAGATCAGATTGGTCTGACAGCTTCTGTCCTTAGTAAATCCATGCTGACAATCACTAATAATATTGTATTTGTCACATACTCCTGTATATAGTCCCTTATGAGCCCCTCAAACATTTTTCCAACAACAGATGTTAAACTTACTGGTCTATAATTACCTGGGCAAGAATTGGAGCCTTTTTTGAAGATGGGAACTATATTTGCCTTGCGCCAGTCTCCTGGTATTATACCAGTCACCAGGGAATCTCTAAATATCATGTACAGGGGCACAGAGATAACCGAGCTTAGCTCTTTAAGAACTCTTGGGTGTATACAATCAGGACCTGGAGCCTTGTTCACATTCAGTTTATTTAACTTGGCTTTGACTTTTTCTACACTGAGCCAATTAATTATAGCAGATGATGTATTTTATGTTAAAGATCTTGCAAAAACAAGTCACTTTTCAATATGTGTTCATTAACAGTGTCCTATCTACTGCACAACCTACATCTGCACTTGGCCCACCCCCATCAACTACTTCCTCATTGATAGTATATACTGAGCTGAAAAACCTATTTAATACCTTTGCCTTCTCCTGGTCCCCTGTGAGCAACTTCCCGTCACAGGTTTTTAAGGGTCCTACTTGCTTTGACTTCAGCTTTTTGGCGTTTATATGCTTAAAGAATTTCTTGGGGTTAGTCTTGCTGTCCCTGGCCACCTGCCTTTCATTTTGAATTTTAGCTGCTTTTATCACTTTTTTACAGATTTTATTAAGCTCTCCATGTTGGTTTTAGTTTTAGTCGCCTATACTTGTTACCCATAGGAATATATTTTGCAATAAATTTCCACAAAGTATATTTAAAGCTCTCCCATTTGGCTTCTTTATCACTAGTTACCTAAATACCAGCTCTATTTATCACATGATCCTAAGATACTGTAGGATACCATAAACAAATACCTATGAGAGGGGAGGTAACAACTACCATTACATGTGTAAACAAGCAAGTGTAATGAAAAACATGGCTAAATGTTTCACATTTAATCTGTGTGGAACCCTTGTGTTCAAGTCAAATATCCAACGTGAATCTCGGCTCATCAATTTATGCTGAAGATCCTCTCCTTTAATAGATTGAAAGTGGCCATAAACTGCAGATAGTCTGAGGCAATCGCTGCATATGACATGTCTTCTAATGCGAATTTTCAATGAACCTGTGGTGCAATCCACATACTGGAGGCTGCACTCAGTACATCCTATAAGATACACCACATATTTTATGTTATAATTGATGTATGAACGGATATGATAAATCTGATTAGAATTTACAGAAGTAAAAGTTTTCGAGCTAACACCATATTTGCATGCCGTACATTGCTTATGTCCACACCTGAAAAAGCCTTTTGTATGTAACCAGGAACGTTCAGATGTGAGTAATGAATAAGGCAGGCTAGGGGACAAAATAGAACCTAATGTTTGAGCTCTTCTAGGAACAAATCTTACATTATTAGAAAGTAAGTCCCTGACATCATCAGTCACATAGAGAAGAGTTAAAGGGGTTGTCTCACTACAAGAATTGATTTTTATGTTAAAGATCTTGCAAAAACAAGTCACTTTTCAATATGTGTCCTTTAACAGTGTCCTATCTATTCCTAGATGTCCCCTCTTGAATGGGCAGCATCAGTTCCTCAGGTCGCTATAGCTACAGACCTGTTCAATCTCTCGTGATAGGCTGCAGCACTGGTTGCTATAGCTACAGATCTGGCTTCTACTGCAGCCTAGTAGAAGCCAGTAAACACGTCCGTCCCTGAATTCAAAGTGAAACCAAGAAAACAGGACTGAGGTAAGATGAATCAATGTAGTGAGACAACCTCTTTTATGTGTGTTTTATTATAGATGTTATCTTCTTGTATTGTGGGCTATACACCGTAGAAAATGTAACTGATGGATGCTTCCTAACACTTGTATTAAATTTGAACTTTTCTAGGAGGTCTGTATGATTAACCCTTTTGATTTTTGTCTTTGCTGACTCAATGTATTTATTGGGATATTGTCTAGCACATGTTCTTCATCCGATGTAGAGTTACGTCTCAATTAGAGGGTAATGCCAGCGCCAGCTAGAAAGAACTGAGCAGAGGGCCAAGATCCCACTATAGCGTCAAAGAGCGCAATCCTTTTACACCGTCATCAGATGATTCCACAGATTATGACAGAACCTGTTCTGTTAAACACTGATAGAGCCCCCCCGCCCAAAAGAGTGGAGAGGGTGTCGACAGTAATTTTGCATTGACATGACTGATCATTTTGCCTTTCCTTTGATCCATCAGTGTCCGCTTTCAATTGGTCAATAATCCATCAGCATTGCTAAAGCTAAAAAGACACAGGAGTTGATCCAAAACAGAGATGACAAGTAAATGGAATATTTACATGTCTTCTGGGTTGTGTATTCTCGCCTGCTTTTGGCTACCTAATCATCAGACAATCCTGAGGCAAACAAGGGACCATGTCATACTTTCCTTACGGCTTCTCCGAAAACACAATCAGTTGTTTTTGTCCTTTTCATTTCTTTCTGATTAAAAGAAGGGGAAAACCAAACCTAGTGGCCAGCATCTGACTGGCCCACCGGAGGATCGATGGATCCTCTGTGAGGCCCCTGGTCCGATACAGGGGGCCCACGGCCACAGGCAGCCGGGCTTGGCCCGCACATCATGCCTGGGAACGGTCGGGCCCTTAGTCCCAAGTGCTCGCAGGCATGTATGTGCGGGCGCTTAGAGGAGCAGAGCACCGCCTTCGCTCTGCTCCGCTATTCTGCGTAGTAGGTCTAAGGCCATAGGCCTCAGAACTACTAGCAGTCGGGTCCACGTCATCACTCGGAGAAGCCCGGCAGTGAAGCCAGACCTGCTGCAGCAGCTCGCCCGGGAACGGGACAAGGTGAGTGGATTTATTACTTTTTCATCTAATGGGGGCAGCTACCTGACTACAAGGGAGGACAACTACCTGGCTACAAGAGGGGGGCAAACTACCTGGCTACAAGAGGTGGGCAAACTACCTGGCTAAAGAGGGGGGGGAACTACCTGGCTACAAGAGGGTGGCACACTACCTGACTACTCGGGAGGAAAACTACCTGCCTACAAGCGGGGGGCAAACTACCTGACTACAAGAGAGGACAACTACCTGGCTACAAGACGGGGGCAAACTACCTGACTACAAGGGAGGGCAAACTACCTGGCTAAAAGGGGGGGGGGCAAACTACCTGACTACAATGGAGGACAAATACCTGGCTACAAGGGAGGGCAAACTACCTGGTTATAAGGGAGGACAACTACCTGGCTATAAGGAGGGGGGGCAAACTACCTCGCTACAAGGGAGGACAACAAGGTAGGGCAAACTACCTGGCTACAAGTGGGGGGGGGGAAACTACCTGGCTACAAGGAGAGGGGCAAACTACATGGCTTCAAGGTTGGCAGCTACTTGGCTACAAGGGGGGAAAACTACCTGGCTTCAAGGGGGGCAAACTACCTGGCTACTTGGGGGGCAGCTACCTGGCTACTTGGGGGGCAGCAACCTGGCTACTTGGGGAACACCTACCTGCCAACTTGGGGGCAAGCTACCAGCCAACATGGGGGAAAACTACCTGGCTACATGGGGGAAAACGACCTGGCTACTTGGGGGCACACTACCAGGCTACATGGGGCAACACTAGCTGGCTACATGGGGGCAAACTACCTGGCTACATGGGGGCAAGCTGCCTGGCTACATGGGGGCAAGCTACCTGGCTACATGCGGGCCAGCGACCTGACTACATGGGTGCAGCTACTTGGGGGAAAACTACCTGGGGGCAATTTACCTTGCTGCCCTACTCATGATAGCCATCAGCCACATGCTGCTTATTGTTTCTGTATCTTATAGGTTTTCCCTCTGGACTGTATCGGATGAGTGTTGTATCCATTTCTTTAAGAAATTGCTCACCGATGAATGTTGTCGGGGAGTGTTTATTTAAATAAAGTATTTTTGTGTTTTTTCAGGGTATTTTTTACCACTATTTTTCCTATTGTTCCAGTGTTGGCAATAGAGGTGTCTGACAGACGTCTCTCTATTACTATTGCTGAGGCTTGGTGTCAGCCAGCTGTGTTTTTTTGTCACCCCAAGGCTGACACCGAGCCACAGCGCTGGTAATATAGAGATGTCTGTCAAACACTTTTATTACTAACACTGGAAATAAATGGTAAAACAAAAAACTGACACAGCACAAAAAACACTGTATTTAAATAAACTCCGCCGGCTTCCATGACCATTGTATTAAAGAAATGGATCAAACTCTGGTTAAATAAATCCATCAAAGCCCAACTGGGAAATCTGTAGGTAAAACAGAAACACTACAAAAAGCATGACAGTACTGATCTCCATCCCCTGCACCACCAAGAGACCATGCATCATGCCTGCGGCTGATCTTCTGGGTGAAAGGAAAGGAGTTCGGAACACACACTGTTTCTGAGGGATACAGGCCAGAGCTGTAGCACAATCTCCAGGTGGTTAGTCCTCTGTTCCTCCTCGGAGACTGGGCCTCTAAGTTAGGGCCTATACTTGCTCTCCCACTTGTGGGAAGTTTGTACAAAGTTGGGAAAGGTAAAGAGTTGGTAGAAAAGTGAAGATTCTAAGATATTTGTGTCCAAATCTGCAGGGACGAGTGTTGACAAGTCAGCATGGCGGTGTGGACCGAATGGAGAAGAAAAGGGAACATGACCGACTCATAAGAGAAACGTCACCTGTGAGTCACTAAATATAACTGAACTGTAATCACTTATATGTGTGCAAAGTGTAATGGTTAATATTCAGTACTAATGTGGCAGAATTATTCAGTCACTATGTGGTGGTGATATGTGGTCATGGTGTGGGGGTATACTTCAGTCACACAACAACCTCCGGACATCCACTTGGAACCAAGTCGAGACTTGAGCCACACTTAAGTAAAAGTAAAGTAAGATGATAGCCATACAAACACGGTACTTGCTGTATCCAACTGACGCAGTTCGAGCCAAAAGGGCACTTGTTTACAGTTAACCTGATTGCTTGAGGCTGCCAAATTTAAAATCCTACCTCCACCAATCAAATAACAGGATACAGTCACATGTTTTGAAACACATAATATACCAGTTTAAAGAGACAGTATATGCTTATATAACGTATGATTCCTAGTAAATATACAACAAATCTGTGCGATAATTTAGACCTTCTGGCATATGTGTCCCTAGTTTTAACATCCATAGTTTTAACATCCCTCTGTCTTACTTTTTTAGTCCAATCTCCACCCCAGCAGGAGCATGTACTGAGTGGCGCCGCAGCCCGGGGTCCAGGCTGCGGGCGCACTCGTCCCTGCCCCGTCCCTGCTGCGCTCGGGGAGCTCCCATGGGCGCACGGACTCACCTGACCACGCTCCTGCTGCTTCTTTCCTGACTGCCGGCCGTTGTCGGTCGCTGACTCTATATAAGGGCTCCACCTCTTCCTGGACTCCGCCGAATCCATAGTGCCCTTATCCTATACGAGGAAGCCTGCTTTACGTTCCGGTTGCCAGATCCATGGACCCGGCCAAGCTTTCTGCAGTCCTGCAGTGGCCTCGGCTGATCGGCCTTTGGGCTATCCAGCGCTTCTTGGGCTTTACGAACTATTATCGCCAGTTTATCCCACATTTTTCGACGCTGGTGGCTCCTGTTGTGGCCCTGACGAAGAAGGCTGGCAACCCTAGGTCATGGCAACAGGCATCGGAAGACACGTTCTCTCGGCTCAAGGAAGCTTTTGCCACAGCTACTGTCCTGTCTCGCCCGGATACCGAGAAGCCGTTCTTCCTGGAGGTGGATGCGTCTTCAGTGGGAGCAGGGGCAGTGCTCTCTCAGCGAGATTCCAAGGGCAAGACAGTCACATGTGGGTTCTTTTCTAAAACATTCTCTCTGGCCGAAAAGAACTACACTATTGGTGACCGCGAGTTGTTGGCCATCAAAATGGCCCTAGAAGAATGGCGCCATCTGCTTGAGGGGGCTCTCCACCCTGTTACCATTTATTCGGACCACAAGAACCTGGTATACCTCCAGACAGCTCAACGTCTTAATCCTCGGCAGGCTCGTTGGTCCTCGTTCTTCTCGCGGTTTAACTTTGTTATCCACTTCCACCTGGCCGAGAAGAACGTTAAGGCCGATGCTCTGTCTCGGGCTTCGGACACTGTGGGTGAAGAATACCATCCTAGCCACATTTTTCCGCCCAACCATCTGATTGTGGCGGCTCCGATGGATCTTCGACAGATACTTCCGGGCAAGTCGTACGTCCGGTGCTTCGGAGGAGAATCCTGAAGTGGGGGCATTGCTCTCAGATTGCCGGTCACCCGGAAGTACGGAAGACGGCGCAGCTCATTGGTCGTTAGTATTAGTGGCCTGACCTGAGCAAGTATGTCAAGGACTTTGTGGAGGCATGTTCTTCGTGTGCCCGTAATAAAACTCCCCACCTTAAGCCGATGGGGTTGCTTCTGCCACTACCCATCCCGGACCACCCTTGGTCCCATATTGCCATGGATTTTATCACGGATCTCTCGTTGTCGGCTGGTAATGTCGTCATTTGGGTCATCGTCGACCGGTTTTCCAAAATGGCACACTTTGTACTACTTGCTGGTTTGCCCTCTGCGCCTCGTTTGGCATCCCTATTCTTCCAGCACATCTTCCATCTGCATGGCCTTCCTCATCACATTGTGTCGGATCGTGGTGTGCAATTTGTCTCCAGATTCTGGCGATCCCTCTGTTTCCAGCTGAAAGTGGATCTGGACTTCTCTTCGGCGTATCATCCGCAGACTAATGGCCAGGTGGAGAGAGTCAATCAGGTCCTGGAGAATTATTTACGACATTTTGTGTCGACTCAGCAAGACGATTGGTCGGGTCTGTTACCTTGGGCGGAATTTGCCTACAACTCCCTGGATTCTGAGTCAGCGGGTGCCTCTCCGTTCTTTGTGGTTTATGGTCTTCATCCCCGCCCACCCCTCCCTCTGTCAACGGTCCGGTCTCTGACGTCCCTGCCGTGGACTCCGTGGTTCAGGACCTAAAGGCCGTCTGGAGCAACACCAGACGATCTCTGCGTCAGGCTTCTGCCCGGATGAAGCTGCAAGCGGATAAGCACAGGATGTCTCCACCCTCGTTTGCTCCCGGAGATAAGGTTTGGCTGTCTTCCAGGTATATCCCTCTGAAGATTCCATCCTATAAGAAAATCCATCCTAAAGAAAATTAACCCGGTGTCCTACAAGCTCCGGCGTCCCCCCTCCATGCGTATCCCGAATTCCTTCCACGTTTCCCTGCTCAAGCCACTCATTCTAAACAGGTATTCTCGTAGAGTGTCACCTCTTTCTCCGGCAACTGATACCTCGGATGTCTTTACGGTGAAATAAATTCTGGCCATGAAGACGATCAGGGGGAAACGTCATTTTCTTATTGATTGGAAGGGATCCGGGCCGGAAGAAAGATCTTGGGAATCGGAGGCAAACATCTTGGACCGGGAACTGCTTTGGAAACTTCTTTGGACCAGAGGGAGGGAGAGATCAAGGGGGGGGGGGGGACTGTCACGAGTTACGCACTCATCCCTGCCCCGTCCCTGCTGCGCTCGGGGAGCGTTGCGCCGCGGACTGCTGGCGCGCTCACTCCCACGGGCGCACGGACTCACCTGACCACGCTCCTGCTGCTTCTTTCCTGACTGCCGGCCGGTGCGCGCGTCCCCGCTCCCTAGGGCGCGCGCGCCGGCTCTCCCGGATTTAAAGGGACAGCGTGCCGGAAATTGGGGTTGCCGGTCGTTGAATCTATATAAGGGCTCCACCTCTTCCAGGACTCAGCTGAATCCATAGTGCCCTTATCCTATGCGAGGAAGCCTGCTTTACGTTCCAGTTGCCAGATACGTGTACCAGTTCCTCTGGCTTACGTCTCTTGACCACGAACCATCGCTGCCTGCCCTGACCTCTTGGCCTGTCCCTGACTATGAGTTTGCCTGTCAATTTGGTACTTCGTTGCACCTCGGTGGCCACCACGAGCAAGTCGCATCAGGGGTAGCGACCTGGTGGAATCCCGCCGCAGCAAGTCCATCCCGCTTTACGGCGGGCTCTGGTGAAAACCGGGACCAACTTAGACTCTGCTCCCTGGTGTGGCTTCTACCACCGTTTGTGGTGACCCAGCGGATCCACTACCTAGGTCCGTTACAAGGCATTTTACATGTTCTATAGCATAAAACTTCAAACTGGCTAAATTACCTTGCTGATGATCAATAAAGTGCCTAGCAGCACCAGACATTTGGCCCTGGCATTTTTTAATGCATGATATGTGTTCAGCAATTCTTGTCTTGATTTTACATATAGTACTTCCCACATATTTTTTGTCACACATTGTACATTCAATTATGTATATAGCGTGATGTGTGTTGCAATTAAGAAATTGTAAGATCTTATAATTGATAACTTTACTTGCATCACTAAATGTATCTGTTTTCATGGCCATATTGTACATATTGCAACGGCTTCCACCACACTTGAAAAAATCCGTCTGGGAAAAAAAAAGTTTTTCTTTGTCCAAAAGAATCTCCAATGTATACACTGGGAGATAGCATATCACCCAGTGTCTTACTTTTCTTTGGGACACACACAACTCCCTTGTCAATGATTTTAGTCAAAATATCATCCTGATGTGAGATATTCAAATTCCTAAAGAATACAGATCTAATTTCATGGAAATTCCTGCTATACTTTGTAGAAAAAACTGTTTTCTTGAATAGTGTCTGATTTCCACTATTTTGTCTAGGGGATTGTAACAATTGTTGTTGCGTTTTCATGTGTATTTTCTGTTTCGCTCTACACATATCCCCATTCTGATATCCCCTTTGTTTGAGTCTGCAATCAATAACCTTCTCTGCTGTCTGATAATCCTCATCTAGGGTACATGTTCTTTTGGCCCTGACGTATTCACCATAAGGTATAGCTTTACGTGTAGTGATGAGCGATTGCGTCGACTATCGCCATCGGGTCGATAGTCGATATCGTCAATTATCAAGACGATTTCCGATAGTCGATAATAGATTATCGCCGATGACCATTAAAGCCCTATGGGAGAGGAACAACACCTTAAATTCTTACACCCAAACAGGGTGGAGAAGCTTAAAATTAACATCCCAAACAGTCAAATGGATACGTGCTACATCTTAGGCAACACAATTAGACAACAAGAGTCACAGAAAAAAAACTCACGGACTATTCACTATCCCTGTCTTTGTACCACAGCATGACCCCTAAACTCTGCATGACCCACAATTAAAAAGTCCCAGAAGGCAGTATTATTTGAACCATCATTTTACTTGAATGGACATAGACTAAAACCTGTTCTGTACCAAGTATTGCCCCATTAAACCTGTCTGACCCCCAGATTTAAAAAGTCCCGGGAAAAAAAGAGTCTTTCAACCACCTTTTTTAGTTGAACTGGACATAGCTTCCCTGTTCTGTACCACAGTATGACCATTAAACCTGTCTGACCACCAGATTTAAAAGTCCCGGGGAAAAAAGGAGTCTTTCAACCACCATTTTAGTTGAACTGGACATGGACTATACCTGTTCTGTACCACAGTATGACCATTAAACCTGTCTGATCCCCAGATTTAAAAAATGCCGGAAAAGGGAGTCTTTCAACCACCATTTTAGTTGAACAAGACATTGACTATACCTGTCTGGGCCACAGCATGACCTTAAACCTGCATGACCCACAGATTAAAAAGGTGCCAGAAAAAGGAGTCTTAGAACCACCATTTTAGTTGAACTGGACATAGACTTACCTGTTCTGTCCCACAGTATGACGTTAAACCTGTCTGACCCCCAGATTTAAAAAGTGCGGAAAAAAAGGAGTCTTTCAACCACCATTTTTAGTTGAACTGGACATTGGACTTTACTGTCCTGGGTAACCTACATTGTTCAAGTTTTCCCTGTACCTCCCTTGTCCCAATTTTCAGAGGAATATTTGTATCAGCTATTTTGTACATGCCAGTTTTTTAGTAGTTTAATTCTAGAAAACACATTTTTAAAATAGGATGGAATCCCACCACGTCTTTGTTTCTCTTTTTTTTATTTTCTTGTAGTAAATGGGTTGTCTCAGCTATGTTAAAGATCTTGCAAAAACAAGTCATTTTGCAATATGTGTCCAGTAACAGTGTCCTACCTATTTCTGTTTCTGACAGCACCATCACCCTTGAGCCACTCTTGACAAATTTTGGAAGAACAAATGTCTGTTTAGAAACCATTTTTTTAGATTTAGGACCTGTTTGTATAGCTGCATTTCACAGCGACATGCCCCCAAAAATTCAAAACATGACCTTGAGCACTCTTGACAATTGTGAAGAACAAATGTCTGTTAGAAACCACATTTTTTATAATAGGACCTGTAGTATAGCTGCATTTCACAGCAGCATGACCCAACATTTGTGGCCGTGACTGGGAGGACGAGGAGGTAAGACTGTTGGATGCAGGTTGCATTAACCACTGAAGAACAGATTGGCGACGCTGTTCGTTACTGAGATTTACAGGGCCCTGACCCAGCGATGACAGGCCTGACGGTCCCGAAACCGACGATCCGCTGGCATGGTGTTGTCACCAGCACTGGAAGGAGCACCTTCTCTTGTACCTCTACCACCATGTCCTACACCCCTCTTTGCTCCCTTACCACCTGCATTTCGCTCCATGTTTAGAAAGAAAAAAATTAAGAAAGTATGGAAGAGTTTTTGGGCAGTTCTTATTAAAAGACGGCAAATCACAGCTATTCTTAAATCCTCTAATTTCCTACAGCAACTAGGATTAGAAACTGAAATATGTCTAGCGAATACCTGTGAAATGCGGTCTGGGGGAAGAACCGTAATACAAAATCAACAGTGTTCTTCCTTCAGTCCCAGGGATTTAAAACTGCCCAGTAGGATAGGAATTGATAGTTTTCAACAAACTATCATATAAGTGCGATATCTGTGCCAAACTGAGATTCAACGAGTGCTATAAAACTATTCAAAAGTTACACGGAAGAGAAATTGAGTTTTTTGCAGCAATGACAATTTAGGGAAAAGTTTCTAGAAAATTTTTCTATCAGAATTGTCGTACAACGTGGCTATTTGAAAAAAACTAGGGCCGCACCCCGTACAATACAGCTATTTAAAAGTTATACAGATAACAAACGGTGGTTTTTTTCACCTAATAATACACCAGCAGTAACTACAAAATTTCTGTATTCAAATTTAAGTACAAGGTGGCTCTATGAACAAAACTGGACTGCACCAAAGTAAAGAAAACACCTATTTGAAATGTATACGGATAGTAAAAGGTGGTTTTTGCACCTATGAAATACATCGGCGGTGACTAGAAAAGTTCTGTATCTTATTGTAAGTACAAAGGGGTCTTGAACAAAACTGGGGTGCGCCAAAGTGAAAAAACACGTGATTAAATTGTGTACTGATAATAATAGGTGGTGTTTGCACCTATGAAATACAACAGCAATTAAAAAAAACAAAACCACAAAAATGGGACATAATTTACCAAAAAACTACAAAGCTACACTTACAGCTCAATGGCTGATAGATACCAGCAGCAGGTTCATGGCCCTTATGCTGCATGGGAAAAGATGGCAGGTGCCGTTAATTAATGAGCAAATGCTCTAGGTACCAATTCACACCAGCATGCAAAAAAAACCACATTATAACACATGGGAAGACTGCTAAAAATGCAACAATACCTGATGAGAATTTGATATGGATAAAGCGATACAGAGGGTAACGCCATCTGTACAGATACACAATGCTGGGTGTCATGCTTATATCACCCACAAACAAAAAAAAAAAAAGGTTTGTGGGCAAGCCCCCCAGCACTTAGAGGTGCACTGCTAAAATACTTGTACCCTAAGCTCCCCAGTATTTTTGGGCAAAAAGATAACATGCTGGGAAAAATATCAAATTATGAGGTATTAGTTGATACAGTAGCTACAGTAACGCAAGCTCGCAAGCCAACGGCAAGGTCCTCATGTCTTGTGAGTCTCTACACTATCAAAAAAAACAAAACCACAAAAATGGGACATAATTTACCAAAAAACTACAAAGCTACACTTACAGCTCAATGGCTGATAGATACCAGCAGAAGGCTTCTATTGCCCTGATGCTGCATGGGGAAAAAATGGCAGGTGCGTTATTTTAAAGAGCAAAAGCTCTGTTACCAATTTTACACCCGCATGCAAAAAAACCACATTATAACACATGCAGCATAAAGGGGCCCTAGTAGCCTGCTGTGGTATCTATCAGCCATTGAGCTGTAAGTGTAGCTTTGTAGTTTTTTTTGGGAAATTATGTCCCATTTTTGTGGTTTTGTTTTTGTTGATAGTGTAGGGACTCGCAAGACATTTAGGAGCCTTTCCCTTGGGGTTGCGAGCTTGCGTTACTGTAGCTACTGTATCAACTATACCTCATTTAAATTTTTATATTTTTCCCAGCATGTTATCTTTTTGCCCAAAAATACTGGGGAGCTTAGGGTACAAGTTTTTGTGCAGTGCACCTTCTAAGTGTGGGCGGTCTTGCCACAAACCTTTTTTTTTTTTTTGTTTGTGGGTGTGATATAAGCTGACACCCAGCCATGGTGTATCTGTTTCAGATGGCGTTACCCTCTGTATCGCTTTATCCATATGCAATTCTCATCAGGTATTGTTGCATTTTTAGCAGTCTTCCCATGAGTTATAATGTGGTTTTTTGCAATTGCTGGTGTTAATGGGTACCTAGAGAATTTGCTAATTATTTAACGCCACCTGCCATCTTTTCCCATGCAGCATAAGGGCCATTAGAAGCCTGCTGCTGGTATCTATCAGCCATTGAGCTGTAAGTGTTTGCTTTGTAGTTTTTTTGGTAAATTATGTCCCATTTTTGTGGGTTTTTTTTTTGTTGTTAGTGTAGGGGCTCGCAAGACATGAGGAGCCATGCCGTTGGCTTGCGAGCTTGCGTTACTGTAAACTACTGTATCAACTAATACCTCATAATTTGATATTTTTTCCCAGCATGTTATTTTTTGCCCAAAATACTGGGGAGCTTAGGGGACAAGTATTTTGTGCAGTGCACCTTCTAAGTGCTGGGCGGCTTGCCCACAAACCTTTTTTTTTTTTGTTTGTGGGTGATATAAGCTGACACCCCGCATGGTGTATCTGTAAGATTTGGGGTTACCCTCTGTATCGCTTTAAACCATATGCAATTCTCATCAGGTATTGTTGCATTTTTAGCAGTCTTCCCATGTGTTATAATGTGGTTTTTTGCAAAGCTTTGGGGTGAATTGGTTTCCTAGAGCATTTGTCAAATTTAAATTTAAAGGCACTGCCATCTTTTTCCATGCAGCATAAGGCCATAGAAGCCTGCTTGGGTGGTATCTATCAGCCATTGAGCTGTAAGTGTAGCTTTGTAGTTTTTAAAAACAGCAAAATTTCTAGCAAATTCTGTATGGTAATAAAAAGTACAAGATGGGTCTTTCAACAAAAATGGCCTGCGCCAAAGTGAAAAAAAAAACCCATTTAAATTGTTTACGGATAATAAAAGGTGGGTTTTTTCACCTTTGAAATTTTACCTGCGGTGACTAGAAAGTTCTGTATCCTATTGTAAGTACAAGGTGGGTTTTTGAACAAAACTGGGGGTGCGCCAAAGTGAAAAACACGTAATTAAATTGTGTACTGATATAATAGGTGGTTTTTGCACTATGAAATATAACAGCAATTACTAGCAAATTTCTGTATGGTATTAAGTACAAGATGGGTCTTTCAACAAAATGGGCCCGCGCCAAAGTAAAAAAAAAAACTATTTAAATTGTGTATGGATAATAAAAGGTGGTTTTGCACTATGAAATCACCTGTGGTGACTAGAAAGTTCTGTATCCTATTGTAAGTACAAAGTGGGTCTTTGAGCAAAGCTGGACTGCGCCAAAGTGAAAAACACGTAATTAAATTTTGTACTGATAATAATAGGTGGTTTTTGCACCTATAAAATACAACAGCAATTACTAGCAAATTGCTATATGGTAATATAAGTACAAGATGGGTCTTTCAACAAAAAATGGCCTGCGCCAAAGTGAAAAAAACCATTTAAATTGTGTAGGGATAATAAAAGTTGGTTTTTGCACCTATGAAATAAAACCTGAGGTGACTAGAAAAGTTCTGTACCCTATTGTAAGTAAAAAGTGGGTCTTTGAAAAAAAACTGGGCTGCACAAAAGTGAAAAAAAACCAAATTTTAAATCATGTATGGATAAAAAAAGGGTGGTTTTGCACCTATCAAATACACATGCCAGTTACTAGAAAAGTTCTGTATCCTAATATAAGTACAGGCTGCACAAAATACAGGTTATTTCACCAAAACTGTTAATAAAAAGCCATTTCAATACAGATTCAAAGCAGTCTAGACTACACAATATACACTCTCCTTTCAAAAGCCTGCCTGCCTCTGTCTGTGTTCGCCCGCAAACCTCCCCCCTCCCTCCCCGCGGCTGTACAGCGCTAGATGCTTCTTTTAAACTCTCAGCCTAACTAAGTAAAAACTGAAATTCTCTAATCTACCTATGTTCTAATGTTCACAGCTAAAAGCATAGTTGTCTCTGTGAACAAAGAGAACTGTGTCGCTGAGCTGTATTCAGGAGAAAGCTGACAGACGTCCTGCTCTTATGAGACACAGACACACACTGATGCTGAACAGGAAGGGCTGTTCTATGTAAAACGAGGTCATGTGATTTTTATAGCCACATCACAGTAATGACGTCGCACACCCAGCTCACCCTGCTCTATTCTCTAAGCTGATTTGCTGGCCACCAAAATCACAGGAAGCGCCGGAAATGGTGCAATATTAATAGATTATACGCAGATTCTCACCTAAATTATCGCGTGATCGGAAAATTCCGATCAACCTAAAAACCGTGCCGATTTAAACTTTGTCGATTATAATCGCTCAACACTATTTACGTGTACTAACAGCATGACAGTTATCAGCTCTCAAAATCGAGTTTCCTGCATTGGGTTTGCGATAGAGAGAAGTAATAACAACACCTTTATCTACATCCCCCCTAAGATGTATATCCAGGAAAGGGATGCCTATTTTGTCCCAATTAGCTGTGATTGGCAAATTAAAATGGTTATTAATAATATATTCCAAGAACTGTGGTATGAGCGCCGCATTGGCGCCCCATATAATTAGGAGGTCGTCGATGTAGCGCCCATACCACTTAACACACTCCAAGTAGGGATTGTGCACATTATAAATAGCATGGTGCTCCCACCACGCCATAGTCAGGTTGGCCAAGGATGGAGATGAAGTAGCACCCATAGATGCCCCAACTAGTTGTAGAAAGAAATGATTATCAAATTTAAAATAGTTGGTATATAGTAGATGTTCTATAGCCATAAGGATAAAAATCTGTGTATTTTCTGCATACATACTGTACTGTCTGAGGAAAAATTCCGTTGCAATCAAAACAATGTCATGGGGAATAATTGAATATAGGCTAATAACATCACAACTAACCCACATACAATTAACATCCCATGTTCTTTTAGACATGATTTGTAATATCGATTTTGAATCTCTTATATACCCCGGTAATTTTGATACAATAGGTTAAAGATGGTTATCAATCCATGTGCTCAAACGCTCATTCAATGAGTCATTACCTGATATAATAGGTCTGAGTCCTGGAGGGAAGGTATTTTTATGGACTTTAGGGGCTCCATAAAATATCGGTATCACTGGGTCAGGGCGGGTCAGAATCAGGGGTCAGGGGTCAGAATCAGGTCGTCTACGAATGATTTAGCGCCCGGTTCCACAGTAGACTCAGTAAATATATTTTCTGTTTTACCGTGATAGCCCCTAATTGTATGCCCTCATCTAGCAATTTTCCCAATTTGATTTTAAAATGTTTAGTAGGGTCTTCTTTCATTCTTCGATAGGTGACAGAGTCATCTAGTGTTTGCTGTACCTGCCTGACATATGTGTCTGCATCCATAACCACCGTCGCTCCCCCCTTGTCCGCTTTTTTAATTATTAGATTTTTATTGTCCCTTAATTCTTTGATGGCCTTAATCTGTGACCATGTTTTAAATTTTTAAATATTTCTTTTTATTTGAGGGTTTCTGAGTTTTTAAATTTTTATTAAATATATTTTAAGATCACGCTCCATCGAATTTTGGAACACATCTATGGCTGGGACTCTCGCCTTTAAAGGATGATAATTGGGGTTCGGTTTTTTCTTAGTTTGAAAAGGCCGAAAAAAAGAAAAAAAAACGTCCCCCATTCAGCCTTTTTGTGCAAAGGGGTATTGACCCCGGGGGGAAAGCAAAAACCCCCAATGGGGGGAGAAGCCAATTGGGTCCTCATTTTGGGGAAAAATTCCCTTTCCCCCCGACCCCAATCGGGGAATCAAAAAAAATTCCCGGGCTAAATCCCCCCTTTCCCCTGAATCCTAGACACTAAACTTGTTATATTATTTTTGCTCCAGAAATGCATCCCAAACCCTTTTTGAACTCCGTTATTGAATTAAACCATCACAAGTCCCTCTGGCAGAAAATTTCCTTTATTTCTCACTGCTCTTATATAAAGAATCTCTTTCTATGTTTATGTAGAAACTTTCGTTCCCAAAAAACGTAAAGGATCCCCCCTTGTTTTTGAAAGGGCCCCGGGGGTATAAATAAATCTTGGGAGAGACCCTTTTTAAAGGGCCCTTTTGATGTTTTTTAAAACATATTTTTATTATGCCCCCCCCGAACCCGCCCTTTTCCAAAAATTTATTTTTCCCAAATTTTTTTGCTAATTTTTCCCGGGGTACTTGAAAGTCCACCCAGTCCTTTTATTATTTTTGTTGTCTCCCTTTTGTAACTGTTCAAGCTGTAAAATGTTTCCTGTGCACTGGTCCCCCCAAAATTTTACCCCAAAAATTCCCAGGGTTTTGGCCCTGACCAGTGACTTGTAAAATTTGGGACAATAATTTTTCTACATGTGCCTCTTTTCCCCCTTTTTAATGCCCCCCATAAAATCCTTTTTTGCCTTGGCATTTTGCTGTTGAAAAGCTGCTAAATTAAGTTTACTTTTCCCCCGGTTTCCCCAAAGCCCTTTTTCCATGTCACTTTTACCCGGGCCTTTTTCCTTTTAAAACATTTGTCATGAAATTTTGGATTTTTTTTTTCCCCCCATTGCAAAAACCTTCCCATTTACCCTGAAAATTAAAAACCTCATCTCCCAAATTTCCCTGCCCGGGCCCCTCAAATTTTATCCAGACCCCTTTTGAAATTTAAACACATTATCCCCCTTTTGGGTGTTGATTATTTTAAACGAGCTTAGTATGTTGCAAAGATCGAAATTTACTGTGAAATTCCCATAGCAAAGCGATCCAGGGGCGATATTTTTTTCCTTTAAATTTTACTTATTTACAAATAAAAAATTATTGATAAGAAACCCTTACCTGGGTTTGCACTGATTGAGCACGCCAATTTTTATTTTTCCGGGTTTTCCTCGCGCAGGGACCCAAAAACTACGCAGGCCCGGGGCCCCAGTGGTTTTACCCCCAGTGCCAAAATGGGCACGGGAAAAAGCTCCGCAATGGGACTTCGCAATAGAAAATAAAAATCAGATACGGTCCCAGGTTCCTTTAGCGGGAGCTAAAATTAAAAAAAATTTTAAACAATCAGATAAAAGGCGGGCAAACGGGAAAAACCAAAAAGGGAAAAAAGGGTTACTTATTGGCCATAGTTTTGAAAAAAAAGAAAAAAAAAAAAACAAATTTTTAAAACCCTTAAAAAAGGTTTGGAAAAAAAGCCCCTTAAAATTGGTTTTTAAAAAAAAAATTATTAATTTTTAAGTGGAAAATAATTTTTTTTTTTCTTCTTTATTTTAATTTTTTCCCCTTTTGGTTTGTGAAAAAAAGTATTTTAAAGGCTTTTAAAATCCAAAGCTTTTTCTTTTTTGCCCCATGGTAAAAATATTTTAAATTTTTTCCCCGGCCAAAAACCTCTTAAAAGGAGTTTAAAAACGGGAAATTTTTTTAATTTCCCAAAAATTGGACCTTCAAAACCGGGGGTAAAAAAATTTTGGGCCAATCATTCTCGAAGTGGTTGAGTTTTGGGCTTTTTTCTTAGGTCAATTTGGGGTAAGGGAAGGGGGAATTGAAAAATTTGGGACCAGGGCTTTAAAAACCTAAAAAATTCAAAATTGCGGGGTAGTAACCTCCCCTTACATAAAATAAAAAGGGGGGGACCAATTTTAGTGCCATTGTTGCATTTTCAAAAACAAAATTTTTTTTCCATTAGGGAATTTTTTGGGGGGGAAAATATAGGGCTTTTTTTTAACATATCCCCTTCCCAAACATTTCCAATTAACCCCCATGTTTTTTTAGGCCAATTTGTTTAAAAAATTACCCCGGACTTTTAATCTTCTTTTTTTAAAAAAACCCGGGGGTTTAAAATTTTGTCCCCATTAGGGTTAAAGTGGTTTTTAAATCCATGGGCCCCTCAAACGGCCACCCCCCCTTCCCAATGGGTCAACCCCGGAAAAATGGGTTGGACCCCAATAAATTGGGGGGGAAGGTTTGTTTTTATGGATTTTGGGGCCCCCCTTCCCCAAAAAATATGGGGTACACTGGGGTTTCGGGGTGGGGGGGGCCCCCCCCCGGGGGAATCAGGGCCCCAAGGTAGAAAAAGGGGCCGGGAAAATTAGAAAACCCCAAAAAGGGGGGGGGAAATTCCCCTTTTAAAGGATTTCAGGGAAAATTGGGGTTTGGGGGGAACGAAATCGAAAAACTTTTGGGGGGATTCCCCCCGGGAAAACCCCCGGTGGGGGCCAGGAAAAAAGGGGGATTGGCTCCCCCTTGGAGCACTTTGGGTCTACAGGGGGCCCAAACCCCCCACCCTGGGGGAGGGGGAAGGGGCCAATTACCCCCCTGGAAAATTGGAAAAATGGGGGTTGCCAGAATAAGCCAACCAGGGGCCCGGGGGGGCCGGGGGACGTAAACCCCGGAACAAAAGACCGAGAAAAGGCCCCCCCGCTGGGAAAAATCAACAACTCCTTCCAACCCAACCGTCCCCGGCCCCCCAGGGGAAGGTGCGGCCCCCCCCGGGGGAAAGGGGGGGTTTTCCCTGGGGGAACCCCCGGGGATTTTTTAAAAACCACCCCCGGGTTTGGGGGTGGGGGGCCAAAGGCCCGGGGCCTCGAGTGTTTTGAATGTTCTATTTCTGTTTTTTTGGGGGTTTTGGGATTGAAATCCATGGGGGGTTCCTTCAGTTTGAAATATACTTTTCAAAAACCAAGTGGGATCTAACCCAAGTTCCTTTTTGTATTCATTTAAAAAAACAGCTTTTTTTTACAATACAAATACCCTTCATTTTTGGCTGCTCCTTTTCTTTTTGGCAATTTACACCCGGGGGTTTAATTAAGCGTTGTTTTGCTGGTGTGCTGAAAAAAAAAAAACGTCTTTTTAAACCCCAAAAATATATATATTTTTTTTGGTAGTAATTCACAAGAAAATTTTAATTAAAATTTTTAAACTTTTGTTGTGTGGGGGGAAAAAAATACCCCCTTTGTAACACGTACAAAGAAACTAGTTTTTGGGGGCCAAAATTCTATTGCCCCAATTTTAACACCCGGGGGTTTAATTAAGCGTTGTTTTGCGGTTTGGCAAAAAAAAAACCGTTTTTTAAACGCCAAATATTTTTTTTTTTTTGGAAAGCCTAATTAAACAAGAAAAGGGGTTAAATTAAAATTTTTTATCTTTGTTGTGTGGGGGTAGAAAAAAACACCATTGTATCACGTTTTAAAAAGCTACTAGTTTGTGGGGGCCCTCAATTTTTATTGGCTTTTTACACCGGGGTTTTAATTAAGGGGTTTTTTTTGCTGCTGTGCTGCAAAAAAAACCCCGTTTTTTTAAACGCCAAATATTATTTTTTTTTTTTGGTTCCCTAATTCAAAAAGAAAATTTTAAATTTTAAAATTTTTATCTCTTTTTGGGTTTTTGGGTTTAAAAAAATAGGGCCATTTGAAAACACCTACAAAAGCTATAGTTTGTGGGGGGGGGCCCCTTCAATTCTATTGGAAATTTTACATCCGGGGGTTTAAATTAAGCGTTTTTTTTTGCTGGTGTGCTGACAAAAAAAACCGTTTTTTTCCCAACCCCAAATATAAAATTTTTTTTTTTTTTGGTACCCTTTAATTCCCCAAGAAAAAGGTTTTTTTACAATTTTATCTCTTTTTGTGTGGGTAGAAAATACCCCCTTTTTAACACGCTACAAAGCAAATATTTTTGTGGGGGCCCTCAATTCTATTGCGCAATTTACATCCGGGGGTTTAAAATTAAAAGCGTTGTTTTGTTTTGCTGTGTGAAAAAAATAAACCTTTTTTTTTCAACACCGAAATTTTTAACATTTTTCTTGTCCCAAAAAATTCACAAGCGAAGGTTAATTAAGCCTGTTTGTCCCTTTTCTTTTTATTTAAAAAACAAACAGTGCTTGTAAACGACACATACAAGAAAATTTTTCCGGGCCATTTGTGGAGCGAAATTTTATATCCAAGGGTTACCCAAGCTTGTTACTGGGTTCTTTTTGGAGTCAAAAACGGGGTTTATTTATAATAAAAGGGGATAGCTTCATCAAACAGTTTTCTGTAAAATTTTTAACAATCAGTATGTCAGACAGAGAGGTGGCGGGCCTGCAATGCGGGGTTGGCGTGGCAAAAAACATTTCTGAAAGGGGCCCCGGGGTGCAGCACAGAAAGGGGGCCGTCCAGCGGGGGTCACCGGGTGGGGCCACAACTGCCGCTGCATCTAGGGGCCCCGTGTTTTGTTCAGAACCCCAATTTTTCCCTTGATTGGTTAAACCTAGGCCATCCTTTCCCTCCCCAAAAGTGACATCTGAAAACCCCCCAGCCAAGGGGTGGGGTGGGAACCCCCAGACACAAAAATTTTTTGGGCAGGGCCCCGGGAGGGGTCAGGGGCCCCTCACCTGTCCCCCAGCCCGCCTTTTTCCCTTTCCATTTCCCCTCAGCCGGGGGATCTACTATGTGGTCTGGGTCAGGCCACTATATAGCGAGGTAAACTTTTTTTGAGGAGGGAAAGTCAGAAATTTACTTGGCACCCGAAAAAGGGGGGCCAATATCCCCCACTTCTTCCCGTAGGCGGCAAAGTTTTTGGTGTGGAGAGTGGCATGGGGGGTTTCATGGGGTAAAGAGGTCAGCCTGGGTTTTTCCAAGCCCCGGTTGATGACATTTAGTAAACGTTTAAAACACAAATAGATGTTGATGTGGGCCGGCCCCCACTTGGGACCGGGGGTGAAGAAAAGGGCTTAAATCATCGTCAGGAGAAGGGGCCCCAGTTTTGCGGGTCGGGGCAGGGGCAACCCAGCAAGTGGGTTGTTTTTGGGGCCGTGATCGGGCAGGGTAGCAGCAGTGTGAGGTCGGGAGCCAAGCGGCCAAAGGGGGGAGAAAACCCCCTTGCAGGTCCAAGACAGAAACGGGACAGGGGCTCCCGCGAAAAGGGGAGGCCGGGGGCAGTAGTCACTCAGTGCCCGGGGCGTTGGGCCGGTAAAAAGAATCGGGATGGCGGGGTGGCGTTTTTTTTGCTAAGACACCGGGGGAGGCCCAAAAATGGGTTTATGTAGAATCTGTGGGCAAAAAAGTGAAACGTGGCCCCGGGAACCCAACTTGGACAACGGCCCTGCGTCAAACATTTTCAGCGGGCCCATCCGGTGGCCTGGGAGAAACGTGGCTCAGTGTGGTGGTCCATCCGCCCGGCCCGCAGCAACCCCAAACGGCCCAGTGGGAAGCATTCCCTTTCGCCCGTCCCAAAGGGTCCAACCCCCCTTTGCAGAAAAGGGAGCGTTTATCTTTTGACCAAAACCCTCTCCCGGTCCAGATGCTCCCGCCCCCCTCGCTACTCATGGCGCCAGCAGGGCGTTCAGGGGAAAGGGGATTGTAAAAAGAAACGTATCGTCCAACCATCCTAAGGGGGCAAACAGCTGAAACCGGGCTCCTGTCCAAGTTGTTGGGACTGCAGTCCCCCCCTTTTTCCCAAAAGGTGGGGTCTGCACCAATGGTGGACTCTGCCCTTTTGCCGACCGAGATGGGATTTCCCAAACCGTAAAATTTTTTTTCCAAAAAGGGAGACCACACTTCATAAATAAGTAGAAAAGAAAGTGGGTCAGTCCTTGAGCTTATCGGTTTTTCCAAGGTACAAAGGGAGCGCGGGCGTTGGGCTGTAACTACGGTCAGGGCCATAAAAGTCCTTTTCGGCCCAAATGGGGGGAATGTGCTTTCCCGCCCAAAGGGACACCCAAAAACTTGGACAGGAGACGCCGCTTTCTCCCCCCAGGGGGGGGGGTTTTTAACCCGAATGGCTCCCGCGCCAAAGTCCCGGGCCCCCCTCCACCAAACCACCACCATCTTCCCGCCTCCACCCAAATACTGCTCCATTTATTCCACATGTGGGAGGGCAAAAGGGGGTGTCACCAGTTTTTACCCTAGCTTGCCTCGGGGGAACGAAGTCACACAGGGGGAACTGCTCCGCGTCATGCAGCAAAAAATCGATGTGTGGCTTTCTCCCCGCCAACGGCAAAAACGGGAAACCCTGGTGGGAAGGACAAAGGGAAGGGAACATGGTTTTCCGCCTGCACCCGGGGGGGATGGGCCCTCGCCCGATGGCGCACGGGGGTTCAAAACTGGTTTTTAAAAGGTTCCCCGAAGTCTTCCACCATCTTCAGGGAAAATTCTGAAAATGGGGAAAAAAACTGTGCTGCACTTTATCCCTTCGTACAAACCAGGAACACCCCCCTCGAGTTGCAGGGGGCAGAACGGCCCCCCCCCCCAAACACGCTCTGAAATTGATGGGTTTCCCCCCGCTGGAAATTTCCCGCCCGGGACATGTTGGGGCCGATTTTTAATGAACAGAGAAAGGGCCTTAAAGAAATTTTTTGATGATCCCCGGCAGACAGAAGTACTTTCCCCCTTTTAAACCCTTTTAAAGTCAGCCAGTGGAAACTCAAAGCTGCACCCGCCGTTTTTTTTGAGGCCATTTCGGGAGGGGCCCCGTTATTTGTCAGTCGCCAGGCTACGGGATGAATAACCCTCATTCAACTGCTTCATGGCCTGGGAAAAGATGCTGAAAAATCTGTCTGGGCAGGGGAATGGAGATGTGGCGACTACATCTTTTGTGGGGCCCATGAGTCCGGTGGGGACCGGGAAAAAGGGGGGGAGGAGGGGAGGACTTGGACGAAAACATTGTCTGGTGAAATTATTTGGGTTTTTACCCAGGGGACAAGAGAGGGGGAGGGAGGACAGCTGGAGGAGGGGGATGGAGATGAGGAAGACGAGGCAGTGACTTTCCCCAACAAACCCTGGCGGGAAAACAGTGGGAAAAGGGGGGCAGGGAGCCCCTCGGAGTCACTTTTTGAGATGTCCCGCCCCATGCTTTTTTGCCATGGCTGTGACAGCCCAATAGTCAGCATCCGGCCCGAGGGGGACTTCTTGGGTTTTCCACCCATATTGGACCCTTGCTACGGTTTCCAAAATGGGAGCCTTTTTCCCCCGCTATTGAGGGGGGAAGAAAAAACTCAAAATACTATAAAGGGGGGTCCTCCGTAAACAGTTGGGCCCCTGCCTATGTGCGGGATCGTCCCCCCTCTGGGCAGGTTGACCGGGGGGGGCCCCAGCGCTCACGTACTACTGCCGCGGCTTTCTGGGGGAAAAGGGGGGGGGGTAGGAAGTACCAGCTCCATCAAGTAACCTAAGTCTGGAGTCACTAAAGAGCGTTTCCTTTACCCCCCTAGTGAGGAGGGGGAGTCACCAGCAGCACAAACAGCAGGGCATGGAGCATTCCCTGAACCAAAAGGTTGGGCCTACTTGGACAGGGACTCTGCCCCCCCCCGTTAGAAGATCCCCCCTGGACTTCTGGGCAGACAAAAAAGGAGTGGTGGGGGCAACTTGCCCCATTTTTCAGTGGAGAAGCTGTCCTCCCGGCCGTAGTTTTGGGCATTTAGGGGCGGGTGTTCAGTGGGGGCGGGGGGCCCTCGTTAAACCCCAAAGGGAAAACCCCTTGTCCACGGGAAAAAGTTGAAAACTGGAAACCCTTTTTCAAGATGAATCAGGCTTTGGGTCGGCCCGGATTTCCACACACCAATGCCTTAGGCGTCAGTTTGGGTTTCAAAAACTCCCTTCCCCGGGCCCTATTTGATGCCCCCCACCCGTGATGCCAAAAAATCTGCTGATGTTTCTCCATCTGCCTACCACCGTCTTTACCAGGGAAATGGTATTTTCCACCCACCTCAAAAACTCTGGGCATTGTGGGCCCCTCTAGTTTCTTTATGCTGCGCTCTGTTGCTTTGCCGTGGGCATCCAAAAACTGTGTCATTTTGCCACTCTGGGGGCCTGGTACTGTTTTGCCACCTCCAGAAAGTCATTGTGCCACCTCTGGGCCTTTATGCTTTTTGCTCCTGTCTTTACCTCCCCTCTCTGTTTATTGTGCCCCCTGCCCGACCTCAAGGCTGCCGGACCAATTTCCCCCCCCCCTCTCAGGGCATTGTGGGGTTGGGGGGGGGCCCAATACTATTTTTTCCCCCTGCAGAATTTTCATTGTTCCCTCCTGAAACCCCATGCTGCTGCTGTGACTCCCGTCGTGCCCTTTCCCCACTGTGGGCATTTGTGCCACTGTCTGACCTCCATGCGTTGCCGTGGTGCTGCCGTGCCCTCCCCCCTTTTGGCCTACTCCTGTTTTTTCCACCTCCAGAATTTGTCATTGTGCCCACTGTCTGACCTCAGTGCGATTTTGGCTGCTTTCCGTGCCCCCCAAACTGTGTCTTTTTGGGGACTGTTGACCTTATGCCCGGGTGCTGTTGCTCCTGCCCTTCCCCCTTTCCCACTGTGTCATTGTACCACTCTTTGGCCTACTCCTTTTTGCCGCTCCAGAATTTTTTCATTGTGCCACTGCCTACCTCTGCTGCTGCCACCGTGACCTCCACACTGTGTCATTGTGCCCCTCTGCCGGGGCCCGGTAAATGTTTTTCCACTTTTCCGATTTTCATTGTCCACCGGGGGCGGGGCCTTTTATCTGGGCTGTGGGTTTCCCGCCCTCACCTCCCCCACTCTGGGCCCTAATGTTCCACCTTTAGGGTCTCAGTTTTTTTTTTTTCCAAACTTTTGGGTGCCATGACTTTATCGGGCTACGTTCCCCGCTTTTATTTTTTGTCAGTTTTGCCCCCCCAAAAATCCCAGGGCATTTTTAGTGAAGCTTAAATTTTAAGACGGGGGCAAAATCATGTGGGGCCTTTTCATACTAAAACAAAAACCAAAAATTGTTTGAAGACCAAACCAACTCCCTCTGAAATTTTAAGCATGGCCACAACGTTCTAAAGCCCCCCTGCAAAGGGTCTGGGGAGCCCGGGAAAAAGCTGTTTTTTAAAAAGGGGTTGGCCGAATTTAAATTTGGACCGAAACGAATTTTGTTTGGAAAAAATTTGGGCGAAAATGACCCGAACCGGGAATTTTTGGGGAAATTTTTTCCCATCTTAGTCAGAGGTCAGAATCAGGGCGCCTACGAATGTTTTTGCCGCCCGATTCCACAGTAAACTTTAGTAAAATTTTTTCTGTTTTAAACCCTGATAGCCCCCAATTTTTATGCCCTCATCTAGAATTTTCCCAAATTTGATTTTAAAAAAAGTTTAGTAAAGGGGCCCTTTTTTCATTCTTCGGGTAGGTGACCCGAGTCATCTAGGGGGTTTGCTGTACCTTTCCTTTTACCCAAAAGTGTCTGCTCCCTTTAAACCCCCTCGCTCCCCCCCTTTTTGGGCCCCTTTTTTTTAAATTTTTAGATTTTTTTTTTCCCCTTTTAAATTTTTGATGGCCCCCTTTAAACTGGGGCCTGTTAAATTAATTTTAAAAAAATTTTTTTATTATTTTGATGGTCTGAGATTTTATTTTTATTATATATATTCATAAGATCACGCTCCATCGGAATTTTTTGGGAAAGCATCATGGGTGGGGCTCTCGCCTTTAAAGGTGGGTTTAAATTTGGGGTTCGGTGTATTTTTAGCAGGGCATTGATATTTTCAATTTGGGAAATATTTTTGTTGACCCTTTAAAAACCCCTTTCCAAAATCCTTTTTCCTGCAAACACTTAAGAGCAACCTGTTCGTTAAACTGTAACATACTATATTCATTGCTAAAATCTGTGCTAGGAAAAGATAAAGATAAATCTTCCTGGTCCTCTTCCCTATAAAAATATCTTTTGACTGTCATTAGTCTGGCAAATTTATTTACATCTAATATGGTGGAAAAAAGGTAAAAATCACATATTGGGTAAAATTAAGTCCTTGTTGCAGAACTTCTAACTGTGATTGTGTTAAAATAGTTGGAGTCAACACAATCACTTATAAGTCCTCATTTATCGTTTGTATATTTGTTTACTCTGCGCAAATGTCCTTCTAGATTTTCTTATGGCTGTATTTTGGAGGTGCTTTCCTGTTGGCCCATTTTTTTTCTCCCCGTTTTTTGATTGTAACTTAGGTGTCTGTGGATTTTCATCACCACTGGATGTCACAGTTTCTTGTGCCTCTGTGTGTGTATTGCCACTTTCAACACTGTCTATTTCTGAGAAACTGACAGATCTTCTATTATTTTTACTCCACCTTCTTTTCATAATGGATCTAGGTAAATGCGCTTGTTTATCCTTAGGCCATGAATAAACCATATTGTTTTTATAATCTTCCAAATCCCTATTATACTTTCTCTTTTTATTTTCCATAATTTATCTAATGTTTCCTTCAGTTGCGTTTGTGCTTCAGTGTATTCAGATATATTGCTAAATGTAGCTATTTTGTCTTTTACTGCTTTAACTGAAGCTTCAATTTCTCGAAGTTTTTCAGTCTCATATTCAATAATTAATTGTATCAGTGCTAATGAGCAATCAGATAACACAGTATTTCACTTGATCATAAAGTCCTCTGTGGTGATGAATGAAGGAACTTTTTTATCCTAAGTCCTCTAGGTATGATTTTTTTTTTTCACAGTATTTTTGTAATTTTTGTTGGTCCCACCATATTTTCATTTCCTTAATTTAGATTTTTTCCAACATACGTAAAATCAAGACAAGAATTGCTGAACACATATCATGCATTAAAAGATGCCAGGGCCAAATGTCTGGTGCTGCTAGGCACTTTATTGATCATCACCAAGGTAATTTAGCAAGTTTGAAGTTTTATGCTATAGAACATGTAAAATGCCCTTACCGGGGTGGAGGTAGGACTAAAGAAGTAAGACAGAGGGAAGCTCTATGGATATATGGCCGGTATCGGGTGAGCTACTCTTCTTTGTTTGTGGATTTATACTTCAGTCACTATGTGGTGATGATATGTGGTCATGGTGTGGGGGTATAATTCAGTCACTACTTGGTCATGATGTGGTATTTGGTCTTACTAGAATTAGTGGTAATATTGGCCCTGGGATTCTGGTTTTGTGAAGTTATTTGTGTAAGATTAAAGTTATGATGTTATCACATTGGTCTGCATAAATTGAAGCAAGACTGGGCGGCGCACCATACGGAGACAGCGAGGCAAAGTGGGCCTCCAAGATCAATTCCTCTGGTGGGCCCTAGGCACCCCAATCCGACACTGATAGTGGCAATGTCATAGAGTGCTGGAGGGTGGAAACAGCATTATGAAACCACAGGGTGGTTGAGTGAGAGAGTGGCAGCAGCATGAGTAGGCCACAGAGTGGCATAATGACAGAATGTGGAGGTGGCACCAACATGAGTAAGGCCACATAGTGGCACAATGACAGATTGTGGAGGTGGCAGCAACATGTGTAGGCCACAGAGTGGCACAATGACAGACTGTGGAGGTGGCAGCAACATGAGTAAGCCACAGAGTGGCACATTGACAGATTGTGTAGTTGGCAGCAGCTTGAGTTGGACTCAGATTGTAAAATTGAAAGATTGTGGAGGTGGCCACAGCAACAGCAGCATCAGGCCAGAGAGTGGCACAATGACATAATTTGGAGGTGGTTGCAGCAGCAGCATCAAGCCAGATAGTGACACGGTGACCTAGCCTGGAGGTGACAGCAGCAGCAGCAGCAGCACGAGGAGACCTGAGTGGTGAGGTGGCAGCAGCATCAGAAGGCTACATAATGGCCTAGTGAAGAGTGGGGAGGTGAGTGGTAATACGTCCCTGGTAAAGATAGTAGATGGTAGAAAGAGCAGCTTGCAGCAGATGTGTGGCATCAGGCGGGTGGCAGCCAGAAGCATGCAGATGCATTTGTCAAAGTGGCATGGCTGATCTTATCTGATGTATCAGGCATTGGCGTGCGGAAATCCTGTCTGATCCACGCCTTATTCATCTTGACAAAGGTGAGTCTCTCCAAATATCGGGTGGACAAGTGAGTTCTCCTTGTGGTAACTATGGCCCCTGCTGCACTGAACACCCGCTCTGATGCCACACTATTGGTCAGACAGGACAGCTTCTCCAGTGCAAACTCGGTAAGTTGAGGCCGCAAATCCAGTTTGGCTGTCCAGTAGTCCAGCGGATCTTCAATATGGGGTGGCATGGTGCTGTCCAAGTAAGCCACCACCTGCTGGTTCAGGGTCTGCTCCAGGTGCTGCTGCTGCTGGTGAGTACCTTCCTCACTAGGCGGGTGAAGGAAGCTGCTCATCAATGGCTCCAGACTCAGGTTGCTGCTGATGGAGCTAGTACTGCTACTAAGACCCCCGCCCCCACAGCAGCCATGGCAGTGGTAGTGAGAGCTGAGGAACCCCTGGGGGGTCAGGCCTGCTAGAGGATGGACGATGGCGCAGATAGACAGCGGCCAACTGAATACATAGGACAGAGGCATCGCTAGGCAGTATTGTTCGGGGCACAAGCCCCGGACAAGACGGCCTGTGCCCCGAACCTCAGCTCGTCTGGTGCACAGGAGCACATCCCGACAGTGGTGATAGAGAGAGAGAGACTAGCAGGGCTTCTCCCTCTCCTCAGCACAGCTGATTGCTGGAGCGGCTAGCAGCAGGGGCAGCTGTTCCACCAATCAGCAGTGTCTGCAGAGTTACACTGAGGAGGAAGCAGGGCCGCTGCTGCCCACCTGTTAGTGGATGGAGGGAGCTGATTATCCACAGGGCCCCGGCCAGAAGCATAAACAGTGAGTCTGCTCCGCTCCCGGGGGCAGCAGGAAGGAGGCTCTATAGAAAAAAAAAAAAGTTTATCTTATTTTTCTTGCACTGCTGCCGGAGAACTGCTTTGACTGTCCAACAGCAGCAGGAGGGGGAGGGACGCACCAGGCTGCAGGGTGCACACAGGGGGAAATGCTAAAGCTACAGAGCTCCTCTCAGTGAGAAGATAGTGATTTACTGCTGTGTCCAGTCTCCAGCAGCTACACAGTGTATCAGCAGCTGATCGAGTCCTGATAACACTGATAGCTGCTGCTGTACTGAGGTCCCACTCAGGAAAGTTCATGACCCCTGGGCAGGAGGTAGCAACAGCCCCCACCATCCCCTCTGCTGACAGTGGCAACATGAGGAAGCTCCAAGGCCCTGGGACCCAGGCATATACAGTGTGTGGTCTGTCCAGAATGTGTGACTGTATGGATTAAGGGTTGATCTGCAAATGTGTTGGTTTGTGTGCATGTAATATATGTATGCATATATATGTTTTATGTATGTACTATTATATATATATATATATATATATATATATATATATATATATATATATATAATACACACACACACACACACACACACACACACACACACACACACACACTGGCCACTTGCCCACCCACCGTCTCTCCCTAGATTCTCTACACTTTCACAGCCACATTGATTGTCCACCCTTGAACCACTACTCATCCCACCACATTGTGTTGCCTCAAACTTTCCTTTCTCTTACAAAGTCCTGCAACTTTGTTCCACACCCTCTCCCCACAGAGTCCTGCCGCCTTTCATCCCTCTTTTACCCCACTTGCCCCTTCACACAGCCCTTGCTCTGCTGTTCCTCCTTCTTACCAGACTTCTTTCCATGTCTCCTCATTTCACAGAAACTGTCCATCTACCATTTGCTCCCAACAAAGCCCCTTCCCATCTGTCGTCTGCCTCTGCCTTTTCACAAAACCTGTTAGTTCTTTCTCCTCCTTCTGTTCCTCGCTGTATGTCCTTCCATAGAGTCCTGCCACCTAATGTTTCCACGTTGCCCCCAACAGAGCAACATTTTATCCACAGAAGGCCATTATTTCTCTCCATTGCTCTGTTTCTTCACAGTACTTTCTGATTCTTCTGCCCCCTTCTCCCCGTAGACAGTCTTGCCCCTTAGGGCATGTCACCACTGCACGTTTTTTCCGCCCGCGGTCCGGCCGCAAAACATTGTCCAAGCACAATCTTCCGTATGGTTTTCAGACAGAATCTGTGCTTGTGAATGTAAAGGGGGAGGGCTCATCGTGGAGAAAAGCCACCCCCCCCACGCGGCCGTGGGGACGACCACAAAACAAGACAAATACCGGAGAGGTAAATCAACCGGTATTTGTCCTCTGCAGTGGGGACACAGCCTTAACGTCTCCCCTTACCAACAATCGCTATAGCCCTTGATCTTCCATGACGTGGGAACGTGGCAGCTGTAGTCAACATAATAGTGTAATGTGTTAAAGAAGTTGTCCACCTCATAAAGAAATAATTATTCTAATAGCTTCTGGGCCCCTAGTAAAATAAAAAAAAACACTTATACTTACCTGTCCCCGGTTCCACTGAAGCGTCTCTCCAGTCTTCTGTTGACATGCCAATGCTTCCGAATGGGGATGTCACCGCTGTGGCAGCCAGGCTCGGACTGGGCCGCCGGGGGACCGGGGAATCCCCCGGTGGGCCCCCCCCCCGAGCCGCTGTGGACCCCGGAGGCAGTGCCGTCGCTCCCCGGGGCCCGGCCGCGCATCTGGTCCCTGAACGCCCGGGACCTGCGTCCCGAGCGCCCAGGGACCGGCCCGGGAGTTGGGGACTAATGTCCTCGACTCCCGGGGCTGCGCGGTGTCAGCGGAGCACGGCGCCACTAGCGCTGCGCTCCGCTGATCTCCCTGGCAGGATGAAGGTGCTAGGCCTTCAGCCTGCTGGGCGCCGGCCCCTACTGGTGACATAGGCGGCGCGGTGACGTCACCGCGCCGCGCCGCCTATGCAGGGCCGCAGTACGGAGCCGACGGCAGCTGGAGCGGCGGGAGCCGGAGCCAGGTAAGTGGCTGTTTTTTTTTTTTTTTTAAACTACCTACAGGGGCCACTGACTACAAAAGGGGGCCACTGGCTATAAAGGGGGGCCACTGGCTACTAGGGGGGCCACTAGCTACAAAGGGGGCCACTGGCTACAAAGGGGGCCACTGACTAAAAAGGGGGGCCACTGACTACTAGGGGGGCCACTGACTATAAAGGGGGGCCACTGACTACTAGGGGGCCACTGACTACAAAGGGGGGCCACTGACTACAAGGGGGGCCACTGACTACTAGGGGGGCCACTGACTACAAAGGGGGGCCACTGGCTACTAGGGGGGCCTGAATACAAAGGGGGGGGCACTGGCTACTAGGGGGGCCCTGACTACAAAGGGGGGCCACTGGCTACTAGGGGGGCCACTGACTACAACGGGGGGCCACTGGCTACTAGGGGGGCCACTGGCTACTAGGGGGGCCCTGATTACAAAGGGGGGGGGCACTGGCTACTAGGGGGGCCCTGACTACAAAAGGGGCCACTGGCTACTAAGGGGGCCATGGCTACTAGGGGGGCCCTGACTACAAAGGGGGCCCTGACTACAAAGGGGGGCCTGACTACAAAGGGGTGCCACTGGCTACTAGGGGGGACACTGGCTACTAGGGGGGACACTGGCTACTAGGGGGCCACTGGCTACTAGGGAGGCCACTGGCTACTAGGGGGACACTGGCTACTAGGGGGGGCCCTGACTACTAGGGGGCCCTGACTACTAGGGGGGCCCTGACTACTACTGGGACACTGGCTACTAGGTGTTCCTGGCTACTAGGGGGGCCCTGACTACTAGGGGGGCCACGGGCTACTCGGGGGGGCCTGACTAGGCGGGGGCCACTGGCTACTAGGGGGGCCACTGGCTACTAGGGGACACTGGCTATTAGGAGGCCACTGGCTATTAGGGGGGACACTGGCTACAAGGGGGGCCCTGGCTACCTATAGGGGGGCCCTGGCTACCTATAGGGGGGCCCTAACTACCTACAAGGGGCCCTGGCTACCTACAAGGGGCCCTGGCTACCTACAGGGGGGCCCAGGCTACCTACAGGGGGGCCCTCTCTACAAAGGGGGCCCTGGCTACCTACAGGAGGCCCTGGCTATCTAAAGGGGGCCCTGACTAAATAAAGGGGGCCCTGGCTACCTAAATACTAAGGGGGCTCTGACTTCCTACACAGTAGCTAAAGGAGGCCCCTAACTACCTGTATACTACCTAAAGGAGGCCCCTAACTACCTGTATACTACCTAAAGGAGACGCCTAACTGTCTGTATACTACCTAAAGGAGACCCCTAACTGTATAGTACCTAAAGGAGACCCTAACTGTCTGTATAGTACCCAAAGGAGACCCCTAACTGCCTGTATACTACCTAAAGGAGACCCCCTAACTGCCTGTATACTACCTAAAGGAGACCCCTAACTGCCTGTATACTACCCAAGGAGGCCCTAAGTGTCTGTATACTACCTAAAGGGGGTCCCTAACTGCTTGCAGCCTATATAAAGGGGACCCTAACTACCTACAGCTTACCTAACTGGGGGAAACCACCTACCTACAGCCTAACTAATTGGGACTCACCAATACCTACCTACAGCCTACCTAACTGGGTTCCACCAACCTAACTGTAGCCTATCAACTTGCCTAACTGGGGCCTGCTTATCTACCTGGGGGCTATTTACCTACCCACCTGTGGCTAGGTACCACAGCCTGCCTGGGGCTGGCCTACCAACTTATCCATGCGAGAGTCTACCTACCTAAATAGCGCCTATCTAGTTATCTGGGGCCTCTCCCCACCCTCCAACCCTTTAGGATACTAGGCTTGTACCCGCTCTCCCACCCCTGGGTAGTTTGTACAGAGGTGGACTAGGTAAAGAGATGCTGGAAAATTGAGGATTCTAAGATATTTGTGTGTAATTTCTGTAGGAATGAGTTGTGGCCGGGACAAGTCATCATGGTGGTGTGGAACGGATGCAGAAGAAAGGGACTAAGAACGACTCATAAGAGAAGAGAACGACTCCTCAGTCAAGACGTCTTCGGTGAGTCCCTGATTTCAGGGGTTATTTTTTTATATTGTAATGTGATGGTTACCTGAGCTGGTGTCTGACCTCTATGTGGTCTGTATACGGCAGGGTTGTATGTTATACCTGAGCTGGTGTCTGACCTCTATGTGTTCTCTATATGGCGGTGTTGTAGGTTATACTGAGCTGGTGTCTGACCTCTATGTGGTCTCTATATGGCTGTGTTGTAGGTTTTACCTGAGCTGGTGTCTGACCTCTATGTGGTCTCTATATGGCAGTGTTGTAGGATATATCGGTGCATGTATAGTGGCAGTGTACATGTGTCCCTGATTGTAGAGGGGATATTGTATGTGGGTGGAGGTGGATATGGATGGAACTACTTAGCCCTGTGTGTATGATATATTAGACTGACAGATATGTGACTCCCTTGGTATAGTACTACACAATACAGTTCTTTTTTGCACACTGTATTATGTGGTAAATGGGCGCATTTATGTCCGAGAGGCCGGTAATATTTTCATGTACAGTAGGGTGGGCCCCCCAAGATCAACTCCCCTGTGGGCCCCAGACCCCCCAGTCCGACACTGGTGGCAGCTGAATGGGTGCAGTGGTTACATGCCTCTACTTACATCACCATTCAAAAAAGAACTGTTAAAAAATGTGATGTAAGTTAGTGGCACTGACTACTGCTCCCAGTCAGCTGCCACTTTGGGCGCATTACAGCACAGTTATGCCCCACAAATACACTGTGTATGTTCTCGCAACATAATGTCGGTCCGTACTTCGGCGTGTAATTGCGCCTGACATACGAGCCAACATTATGGTAATTTATCTCTCACTGAGAACCATGATCACTTGTTTTGGGGAGAATAAATATCAGTAAGATCCATAGATGGACGCACTGTCTACAATTTTTCCTCTGTAAAAATACATCCGCAGTTCATGTGAAAAATGCCACGTGAACCCAGCCCTGTAGAGCAAAACTTAACACAAGGGGCCTGGGCCCCGGGTGTTTTGGGACCCTAGCAACACCCCTGACATAGGATGTCTCTATAATACTTGAGTTTGCCCTCCCTCTCGGCAGGTGAATAAAGGCCCCCATTTTGGACCGGTAGCGAGGGTCCAAGAGGGTGGAGAGCCAGAAGTCATCCCTCTGCCGGATAGTGACTATTCAGCTGTCAGTACCCAGGCAAAACATCATGTAGTGGGCCATCTGCGCAAGTGACTCTGAGGGACTCCCTGCCTTCATCTCCACTGTATACTGCCACGATGTGTTTGGGTCATCAGACTCGTCTTCCTCATCTCCCTCTACCTCCTCCGGCTGTTCCTGCTCCTCCTCTCCTGTCACCTGGGTACAAAAAAGCACTAATTTTTCTAGACATTGCTTGTGCTCCAATGTCCTCCTCCAGTTCAGCCCCCACCGGACTCGTGTGGCTGTGAGATGTAGTCGCTATGTCTCCAGTCCCCTGACCAGACAGATTTTGCAGCATCTGTTCCAGGACATGAAGCAGTGGAATGACATTGTTCATCCCTTAGTCCTGGCGACTGACTCCTCAAAGGGCCTGAGCAAATGGCAGGTGTCACGCATGAACTGCCACTATCTGACATCCAAATTTCACAGGAGAGTACTCCTGTCCTGTACACAAGCTGTATTTCAAAGGTATTTCACCTTATAAGTGAAATAATTAAAGGGGTTGTATCATTTCATTAAATGGTCTTCAGAATAAGGGGACAGTGAAGACAAGCAACTTTGTAATTGGATGTCATTAGCAAAGCTGTCTTGTATTCACAGTTTTCCTTATTTTCTGTTTACACTGATATCCAGTCCTGGTCGGATCCCTCCTCCTTGCATTTCACTAGCTCATTTACATTCTGTTCGGCCCCAAGTCATATTCACAGGAGCAAGCATTCCTGTCTCTCTCACTCAGAGTAATGGATCGGCACATTTTCACTTTATACAGCCAGAAGAAACAGAATAACACTGCAAGGCTTCCACAATCAGGAAACAGCACAATTGTGTGTTGATCCCTGCCTCTCTGAGTTAGGGGCCGTAGCAATTTCTCTCTGCACACCTAGCAGAAACAAACTGCAGCAGATTCTACAATCAGAAAACATAACCGTTGTGTCTCGGGAGCCAGCATGAACAGTGAAGGGGGGATGATGTCACCCAGCTGGAAGGGGAAGAAACGCCTCTGCATTTCTAGAGTTGAGGAGCTAAAGAGTATAATCAGCCGAAAAAAAAAGCGATACATCCCCTTTAAACTCTTTGCCACAGAAAGAAATTTTTCCAAAAGACAAACTATGGTTGGAGAGTGTGTCTGTAGAATTACCCCCACTTTTGTTTCAAAGGGGTTTCACCAAAATAAGTGAAAAAAGTGCTGTTTGAATAGAGAGAAAATTTACCAAAATAAAAAATGCGGGTTTCAGGAACAAGTGTGTTATGACACACACCTGTGTTTTTAAAAAGGTATTTCATGGCAGAACTAAAAAAATCGGAAAAGTATTTTACACAGAGTTCAACAAATGCTGCTAGGAAGATGTTTTGTGATACGAGACCAGTGAAAGTCGCAGAATTTAACGGTGCTCATTTATAGGGCTTGCCCATCAAGAAGTTGGTGACTGCTGATTGGGGCAGTTTGCACATGCATTGAGGGCTTTCCTTTTCTTTCTCCCAAGTTTTTTGCCTTTGTCACACCTGTGTCACGGCCATTTTAGAAAAAAAAGAAAATTTTGTTACCATGAATCGAATAAAATTTCAGTTTTGTTAAATCAAAATTTTTCCTAAAAATTGAAACGAATTACTTCGTCAATTTGATTCGCTCATCCCTAGTATCAATCTTACTAATTCTCCATAGGGAATATTTGACACGACATATTGAGGATGGCAAGATGTTGCCAAAAGAATAGATTTTTCTTTTCATTAGACCGCATGGGTGGACCTCTTTGCTCTTCTGTATCTTTGATGCTATAGCCGCGTTCTATACATCGTTGTAAAAACAGTTTTGGGTTAGATTCCTGTGCACTAAGGACTAAAAAAACCCACTGCTAAAGTCAACAGGGGTGGTCTTAGGCCGTGTTCACACGGCGTAAAATGGGCCGTATTTCGGGCCGTAATTACGCGCCAAAGTGCGCAAATTCGGGCCGAAAACGGCCCCCTTCTTATGGTAAATTTACAGTTCCATGAGAATATGGATTACGTCTCCCCCTCCCCGCCCCCCAAGCCACCCCCGGGCGGGAGAATTGACTTTTCCTTTCTAGGGTTTCGCGCGCTAGCGTGATTGTCTAGGGGTCGGCGAAGGGCCCCGGCCCCCCGCCACTCCCCCCCTCCCGCCCCCGGGCCACACGGCGTAATTGCGGGGCGTTAATTCGCCCCCTGAAAATTTTAACCGGGGTGCAAAAGCCCTTTTTTTTTGTGCAAATAAAACCTTTAAAAGGTTAGGGAAAATCTCCACTGCACGAAAATGACGAAAAAGTTTTCCCTAGGCTTTCCCTATAAGAAACGTCTGAGTCTCCACAAAAACGTTTTTTTTCTGTCATTTTTTTCTGTGGTATTTTTTTAAACAAGTTGGAAAAAACGACTGAGCGGGCAGAAAAAAGAAAATTTTTTTGGAGTCTATGGCTGTGTCTCCCCTGCACAGAAAACATTTTCCCTTTTTTTCAGCGTTTTTCTTTTTTTTTTTTTTATAATGCTGTGCATGTCTGCAAAAAAACACTCCAAAAAACGCAAAACGCAGCAAAAAATTGCCGTTTTTTCAGCTTCTTTTGAGAGACAGTGGACAAAAAAAACTCAGTTTTATGAACATTTTTGGTTTTCTGGTCGTTTTTTGTCCATGGGTGAGACATAACAGATATCAAAACCCAACCAAGGCTCCTTATCCCATCTTCCATCCACTCCGCTATCCTCCCCATCCCCGTTGGTTTGCACGGCACCCCACCGCTCCGTATTCCAGAGAGGAAGGGAGCCATAAGCCATACAAGAACATCCACCGCTTCTTCCCTGTTGTATGTTCCTGGTCTGTGCCCATGTAGTAGGCGTCTTTAAGTGCCCTGCCAACCATCAAGGGGTGCCCTGTTTCTATTGGGAAAGTGATTCATTACAATACAGTATGCCCCGTAATTACGCCGGGTGTTCAGGAGCTTGCGTACTCCCGCGATGTATGGGAGGGGAGGTAGCAGCCCGCCGGCCCCATAGACTGTCATTACTCGTGACGCGTAAGTGCCGTGAATAAATGACGTGTCAATTATCTCCGCTCACCTACAATACGATTGTCGTATTGTATACGTGGGTAGAAGAAGAGTAACCATAGTTCTCTATTATAGTGTCTCGGATTCTGGAGAGGGGTCATTGATCCAGGGATATTTCCGATTGTCAGATTGGAGTTGGGAAGGAATTTTTCCCTAAAATGAGGACAATTGGCTTCTACCTCCTTGGGTTTTTTTGCCTTCCTCTGGATCAACACCTTAGCACAACAGGCAGAACTGGATGGACGTCTTGTCTTTTTTCGGCCTTACAAACTATGAAACTATGAAACTGTGGATTACTGTAATGATTGTGGCGCATTGCACCCATATTAGAGCGCAGTATGCTCTCAATACATGGCAAAATGCGTCCCAAAACAAAACGTGTGAACATAGCCTAACACAGAAGAGAACTCTTCTGTTAGCGAAGAGACAGCACTAGGGTTGCTGGAGTTCTTCGTCGTTATTGTGTAGTCTAATGGTTTTTTTTTTCTCCAGTTTGTTGTGTAAGTTACCAGCTCGTGTTTCCAAAGCAGGAGTGAAGTTTTTGTCTCACTTCCAGAGGTAGAGTGTCAATCACCCATCCCCAAAGGACAAAAAAGTGTTTCCTCTTTTTTCTTTTCGTTGCATGGTATCTATCCAATCTCAGTAGGTAAAAGTATTTATCTAAGAAACGTTTCATGGGTGGGCACCTCAGCTTGATCCAGACCTGCAAAATGGCCTTGCGGATAAGATATGTAACAAGTTTATCTCCTTGCGGGAAAGATCGGTCAGCTCCTTATCCACATAACCAAAAATGGCCTATGGGGCCTATAAGGTAAAATTATGCATAAAGACTCTTTGGATATATAGAATTAAGTAAGGTTGGGCGTAACAGGGGGAGATGGTATCACATCTGCCCAAACCCTGTTTAATCAAAGGCATTCCCACAACGGTGTATAAAATATTGGCCGCAGGATATACACGTTACAAACAGACATTTGACTCAAAATTACACATTTTATGGCCTCTACTTAGATACGCGTTATGAATAATTTTGAGTGTCATCTCTACAGTACACGACCATGAATGGCGAAATTGTGGTAGAGAATCCAAATAAGGGGCCCTGTAATATCAGTTCCGGGGTCAAAAGTGAATTGTGTGCCAACAAATTATTGCTAGAAGTGTCGTCCATGGGCACGGACATGCGCCGCCGGGGGATCGGTAGAATCCCCGATTGGGCCCCCCCCGAGTCCTCTGTGTTCCCTGGGGGAAAAGCAGTGCCGGTGGCACCCCAGTGGCACGGCTCGCCGGTGGTAGCCTCCCCGGACTACCCTGGAACGGCCCGGGCGACCCGCGAACCCAGCGCACGCCAGAGACCCGGGCCCGGTAGCTTGGGAACCAATGTCCCCCGACCTTCCGGGGCTGCAACGGCGACAGCGCGGAGCACAGCTCCACTAGCGCTGCGCTCCAGATAGATCTCCCTGGCAGGCTGAAGGCACTTTAGGCCATCAAGGAGCGGCCGAGCAGGTAGCCCGAGCCAGGTAACTTGCTGTTTGTTAGTTTTTTAATTTTTTTTTTCTAACTACCTACCAAGGAGGGTCTTGGCTACAAGGGGGGGTCCGAGCTGGCTAACAGAGGGGGGGGGGTCCCCTGACTACAAAGGGGCGCTCCTGACCTACAAAGGGGGTCCCTGCTAACAAGCGGGGGTCCCTGGGCCACCAAGGTGGGGCCCTGGCTACAAGGGATGGTCCCTGGCGTACAGGGAGGTCCCTGGGCTACAATTGAATCCCAGGCTATAAGGGTTCCCTGGCTACAAAGGAGGATCCCTGACACAAGGGGGGGGGGGGTCCTGGCTACAAAGGGGGGGTCCTGACTACAAGGGGGAATCCAGACTACAAGGGGGGGGGCCCAGACTACAAGGGGATCCCTGGCTAAAAGGGGGTCCCTGGCTACAAGGGGGGCCCCTGACTTACAAGGGGGGCCCTGACTACAGGGTCCCTGCGACTAAAGGGGGTCCCTGGCTACAAGGGGTCCCTGGCTACAAGGGGGCCCTGACTACAAGGGGGGGTCCTGACAACAAGAGGGGGGCCCAGATACAAAGAGGGCACCTGGCTACAAAGGGGCCCTGAGCTACAGACAACGGGGGTCCTGACTACAAAGGGGGCCCTGGCTACAAGGGAGGTGCCCTTACCTACAGGGTGTCCCCTGGCACAAGGGGGTCCCTGGCTACAAGGGGTCCCAGGCTATAAGTGGCGGAGTACCCCTGGCACAAGGAGGAACCCCCTTGTACTACACAAGAGAGGGGGTCCTGGCTACAAAGGGTTCCTGGCTGAACAAAGGGGGCCCTGACGTACAAGGGGTGGGGCCAGACTACAGGGGTCTCTGACTACAAGGGGGTCCCTGATACAAGGGAGTCCCTGGTTACAAGGGGGGCCCGACTACAGAGGGGTGTCCCAGACAAAATTGGGGGCCCTGCTGACAAAGGAGGGGCCCTGACTACAGGGGGTCCCTGCTACAAGTTGGTCCCTGGGCTAAAAAAGGGGTCCCTGGCTAAAAAGGGGACCCTGTAACGTAACGACGGTGGGTGCCCTTGACTACAAAGGGTATCGGCCCTGATGCACAAAGTTTGATCCCTGGCTACAAAGGGGTGGCCCTGCTACAAGGGGGTGGCCCCTTGACTAAGTGGGTGTCTCCAGGTTACAAAGAGGGCCCTCAGCTAACAAGGGGTCCCTGACTACAAGGTGGTCCCAGTACAATAAGGGGGTCCCTGACTACAAGGGGGGTCCCTGGCCTACAAGGGGGGAGGGCCCCTGACTATACAGGGGGCCCTGACTACAGGGGGTCCCTGGCTACAAAGGTGGTCCTTGCTAAAAGGAGGTCCCTGGCTACAAGGGGTGCCCTGAGAACTACAGGGGGTCCCCTGGCTTACAAGGTGGTATCCTATGGCTATAAGAGGAGGGGCCCGGCACAAAGGGGGTCCCAGGCTAATGAAAGGGGGTCCTGGCTACAAAGAAAGGGGGGCCCTGACTAACAAGCGGGGCCGCCCTGACTACAAGGGAGTGCCCGTGGCTACAAAGGGGGGCCTGAGCCCCAAACAAGTTTGGCCCTGTGGCTTCAAGGGGTGGGTCCCTGACTACAGGGGATCCATGGTTTGACAAAGCAGGGGGCCGCTATGGCTTAGCACAGGGGGGCCGGCTGACTAGGCGAGGGAGGGGTCCTGAACTAAAGGGGGTCCCTGGCTACAAGGGGGGTCCCAGACTACAAGGGGGGCCCTGTTACAAGGGTGTCCCATGTGCTACAAGGGGAGGGCCCCGACAACAGAGGGGTCCTTGTGACTACAAGGGTGTTCCCTGCTTAAAGGGTTCCCTGACTACAAGGATAGCCCTGGCTACAAAGGGGTCCCTGCTACAAAGGGGTACCCTGGCTACAAGGGGGGACCTGGTCAACAAAAGGGGCCCTGACTACAAGTGGTGCCCCCCCCGGGCTTACCTACAGGGGGCCATGAGACAAGGGGGCCCTGAGCCGTACCTACAGGGGACCCTGTACTACAAGGGGGGCCGCTGCGCTGCACTAAATGGGGGCCTGACTACAAGGGGGGCCCTGGATACCTAAAGGGGGGGCCCTGTCTAAAGGGGCCCTGAAAACAAGAGGTTGCCCCTGGCTAACCCTCAAGTGGCCCCGACTACAAGGCTGTGGGCCTGTGCTAACCTAAAGGGGGCCCCACCGCACAACCTACAGGGGGGCCCTGACTACAAGGGGGGGGCCCTGGCTACCATAAAGGGACGCATTAGACACTACCTACAGGGGGCGGCCCTAACTACTACAAAGGTGACCCTGGCTACCTAAATACTAAAGGGGGCACGCTACTTGGCCTACAACAGTAGACTAAAAGTAGGGGGCCCTTAACTTCCTGCACACTAGTCTAAAGGAGGCACCTAACAACCTGTGTAATACAGACCTAAAGGAGTACCCTAACTGGCCTGCAAACTACCGTAAAAGAGGCCCTTAACTGCCTGTATACTACTTCAAGGAAAGCCCTAACTGCCTGTAATACTTCGTAAAGGGGGGTCCCATAACTGCTTGCAGCCCAGAATAAATGGGGACCCTAACAGTGAGAACCCTACAGCTTTACTAACTGGGAGAAAACCACCTACCACTACCAGACTGTGGGCCTTGCCTATTTGCCTACTACACTAGGACTTGTCTACCTACCTGGTAATAATAATAGTGAAGGGAAGCAGGCCCATAGTTAAAGGCATATCTCCAGGGGTATCTCTCCCCACCTTCCAACCCCTTCGGATACTAAACCCTAAGTTAATGGGCTTGTACCCGCACTCCCACCCAGGGAAGTTTGTCACAGAGGTGGGAATAGATAAAGAGGTGCTCGGAAAATTGAGATTTCTAAAGATATTTGTGTGTAAATTCTGCAGGGCAGAGCAGATGGCCGTGACAAAGTCCTCATGGCGGTGTGGAACGGTGCAGAGTGGAAAGGGAATAAGAACGACTCAATGAAACAAGAGAAACGACTGCATCAGATATGCAATAATCACCAGTGATTCCCCTTATTTCAGGGGTTATTTTACATCTAGATTTGGATCAGTGCTATATTCAACTAGTAAATGTAGATAGTGACCTTAGCTGGTGCTTGGAACCACCTATGTGGTCTCCTAAATGGTGCATTTGTTAGTTAGGATACCTAGCCTGTAGAGCTAGTTTCTGAGTCCACGCTATGTTGAGTCTCTATAGAATGGATGGAGATTGAAGTTGATTATATACCTGAAGCGGGTGAGTCGCCTGTAGCGTATCTAATGAGGTTGTTCTCCATATTGCGGTAGTAGGATTGTAGGAAATAGTACCAATAGGCTGGTGTCAGATCTCTGATGAAGCTGTGTTTTAGGTATGATACCTAGTTGGTGTTGGACCTCTAAGTGAGTGATGAGATTCATAGGTATATCGGCGTCCTTATGGTATAAAGGAAACCTCAGCGTACATGTGTCCCTGATTGACCCTTGTGAAAGAGGAATAGACTTATAGTACTTTCTTGCTGGTGTGTGTTTATTTTTGAAGTGATGTAGAGAGGTGCTTGGACCTAGTGGAGTAAACCTTGAGGAGGGATAAATTGTCATTTTGGGCACATAGGAGGGGATTGGATGGAGCCTACATAGGCCCATGTAGTTCTCTAATGGGAAAAATCATATACCGAACTGATGACAAAATTGTCTGATGACTGTACTATATGCTATGTATCAGATGAAGCAGAAGCGAGAGAACTCTTTTCTGAGACTCATCACACTTTTTAATCTATTAAACAAACTAATTCCTCAAACTGTAAGTTGAGTGAAGTGAGCGATACTCTTTGTAAACAGAACTTTCAGAATCTTTTGGCAGTGCGCGCTTACATTTTATAGTCCGCCCCAAATCAGCGTTTTGATCACCGGATCTAGAATGCTACTATTTTAATCATTCCTACGAGCGTGCCTCGTGCATCTCCTAGGCGGGAGGCGAGCAGGAGCCGGCTATGCAATCCTATCATAACCAAAAAGACCGAATAAGCGTTTTTAACGAGCTGTACCGGGGAATTTGTACAGGAGCTTACCAGGTGAGCATCTTGCCTTACGGAACTTATTATAAGTTTATACTTAGATCTGGTAGAATCCCATCTTGCGCTCCTTTAGCACAGTTCAACACATTCCTCCGAAGTGTCTACGTTGATAGCACCACGTGGAATACACCTCCTAACTTGCTATTGTACTACACAATACAGTTCTGTTTTGTACAATGTATTATGTGGATAAAATTGAGTGCACGTTTTAAGTTCCGAGAGGTCCATAATATTTACAGGTACATTAATGGTGGGCCCCCGAGATTAATTCCCCTGTGGGCCCCAGACCCCCCAGTCCGACACTGGTTGCGTCTTTGAGGTTTTGTGATCAATATTGCCTAAAATGAATCTGTATATAGAGGAGAGGTGTGCGCGGTGTGTAGGTGGATTTATCAAGATGTGTTCAAACTGGGAGTCCCATTCTGAATCAGTAAAGGTGTTATTCTGTTACCGATTAGAAAATGTAACAGGCGTAATAAAAAAAGGGAACTTTGCGGCGAGCCCTGGAATGTGATTGGTAAAGTACTGACTTGGTTTCCGTGTTTTAGGATCAATCAGTTTTCCAAGAGTTCATAACTCCAGCTCGTGCCACATTCCATACATGCCATGAGGTGTCCAATTTTGGAAACCTGGATTATAGTTCAGAGATAAATATAAGGAAAAGTTAGGAGACAAACCAAGTAGTAACTAATCGTTATGCCAGGACGCTCCAAATTGGAATTACCAGTATAGTTACTCCCGGGCACTCCCCTGAACCGCAGACTAGGCAGGTTAAAAAGTTCAGGAGCGAAATATTAGGCAGACACAGTTTGTCCAGTGAGGGATATGTAAATATTTCAGTCTTTTGGGAGCAGTCTGCGATATAACGGCCCAATGCTGCCAGATTATAATATTTGACATTTGGGAAGCCAAGTCCTCCATTAAGTTTGTGTGGTTGCAGGATATGAAAGTGGATACGAGCCCATTTTCCCCCTGAAATAAAATTCCGGAATGCTGCATTAATTACTTTTAATTCTTTAGGTCTGAGGTAAATTGGCAACATGTGGAACTTGTAAAGCAAACGCGGTATTTCGATCATTTTTAAAAGATTAGCCTTACCGATAAAGGAAAGCGGGATGCGGTTCCAAGTGTTCAGGATACAATGAAGGGCAGTGATATATGTGGTTATATTTTTCAGGTATACTGTATGTGGGAAGGATGTCGGGGTAACAAAACCCATAAGTTTTATCTGGTGCACGGAAGACCATAACGGCTTTAAAGGGCCCTTAAGAAGTAAGCCTTCACTTTTATCAACGTTTATGGTATATGCTTTCAAATTCCCAACCTCTTGAATTTCTTATGGAAGGGCAGTGAGGTGTTGCTTTGGATTTGAGATAGAAGTAGTCTCCGCTAAAAGTGATTTTTCTTTCCTCAACCATCTTTGATAATTCCTGGAAATAGAGGGGACTGAGTAATATCAACACCATAAACGTCAGCTCATTTACATGGAATAGCTCCATGCTGGTTGATTGCAGTGCTCAGACCCCCCAGAAACTTCTGGCGAGCAAATAGTAGTAATAGCGATCAGTTTGTCCGGCACACAGCGTTAGTATAATCAGCTGGCTTTGCTTCTTTAAAAAAATTTTTCAGCTTTTTTTAAATCCTTAGGGCCTGTCAAGCTTATTCCCGAGGATTTGGGCCCTAGATCACAAAACCGCCGTGAATAAGGGGCGGGGCGGGGGCGGGGGGCCCGGGCGCGGGGGGGGCCCGCTCCCGGCCCCAAGACAAAGTATTGTTTACGGGGCGTCCCCCGCCCAAATAATGGCATGCACTTTTTCCCCCCCCCGGGGATTCGCCGAGCGGGGAGGAGCGACGGAATCCCCTGTTCCATGAGACTGGGGTTACCGAATGACAGGGACGGATTGGTGCCGGGACTGCAGGAAAACCGGGGCCGGGGATGGCGCCAATCCTGCCCAAAAAGCCTGTAGCGGGCCTTTACATTAAAAAAATTATCCAGTGAACAGCAAAGGGTCATAGATATTTCCCCTCGAAAAAAGAGGCAGCACGTTTCTACCAAGGAGTCCTTCATTTTGGGTATGATACTCTCCTAAAACCTAGCCAATAAGGGGTAGCTCACATTCCCTTATTAATCCTTATAGACTAATATAAACAGCTGTCTGTAGCAATTTTCACCAATACATTTACTATTAAAAACAACATAAAAACATTGGGAAGAATGCAACAATATAATACTAATATAACAAATCATGTCTTACATTCAAACCTTCTGGTTGCCTCGTCTTTAGCTTAAATATCCATTTTGCTTATACACTCAGAAGTTTTCTTTTCAAATTACCCCCTCTAGTGGACTGTTTGACTTTATCTATACCTATGACTGTTAGTTGGGATACGTTTGGTTGGTGAACTTCAATGAAGTGTTTGGACACAGCTGACTTGCTAGGATTCCACACAGGATTCCTAGCATCAGACAAGTGTCTCCGTATTCTTGCTTTAAGGTTAGAAGTGGTACATCCCACATATTGCAATTTACATTGGGTACAAGCTATTAAGTACACTACATTTTTTGAGTTACAATTTATGTAGTGATACATTTTATGCTCCTTGTCTGTAGGATACGAACTAAATGTACTAGTATTTTGAATATACAGGCAGCATGTGCAGATTTTGTGACCACATTTATAGCTGCCCTGCGTTTGTAACCTTTGTAATTTTTTGTAGTAAACAAACTAGGTAAAACTACCGAGCCCACAGTAGGACCTCTTTTGGGGATAAAATTAACCCCATCTTGTAGTATTTTAGACAAATTGTTATGTCATGGGTAAACGATTTTTTATTATTTTGACAATTTGGTGATACTGAAGTGAAAAGAGCGTTTAAAATGTAATTCCCCCTTTTTTATTATTTTTATTCTTATTTCGAGATTGGTTACTGGAAAGTAATTGATGACGTGGGATGGTTTGTACTTAGTTTTTAGCCTGAATAATGTTTTGTTGGTCATAACCCCTCATTTGTAATCTTTCTATTGTTTGTGTTTCCTGAGTGACAAATTCTGTGGGAAATGTAGTATTTCTTTTGATTCTAACTAACGTTATTTAAGGTTTTGCACGCCCATATAACTGATGATATGGTCTCATAACATTGCTTTTGAGGTCATCCATAACCAGGAGGAGTCGTCTATATGTGCCCTGTTGTCTGCCAGAAATTGTTGCCATTGGATTGTAAGGAAGTTTTGGGAAAGTCTTCGACCTTTTAATTTTTTTGGGGAAGCCATGCTGCTTTAAAAAACCTCCAAGTAGGGGCTATAGAGCGGAGAATCAATCTGCGAGAACTGTCATGGACTGGGGAAAAAAATGTAAAACTACACCCACTTTATTAGGTACCCTTCAATGTGTTAACATTAATTTTTAATCAGCCAATCACAGGCAGCAATCAGGCTTTTAGGCATGTAGACTGGTCAAGACAATCTCTGCAGTTCAAACCGAGCATAGATGGGGAAAAGGGTTAAAATTTGAGGGCCTTTAAAAAGGGGCATGGTTTTTGGTGCCAGAAGGGTGGTTGAGTTTTAGAAACTCGATCTCCCGGGATTTTCAGCACAACCCCCTCTAGGGTTTACAGAGAAAGGTCCCAAAAAAAAAAACATCCAGTGAGCGGCAGTCCCGTGGGGGGAAATGCCTTGTTGATGCCCGAGGTCAAAGGAGAATGGGCAGACTGGTTCGAGCTGATAGAAAAGGCAACCAGTGACTCAAATAGCCACCGTTACAACCAAGGTAGGCAGAAGAGCATCTCTGAACGCACAGTACGGCGAACTTTGAGGCAGATGGGCTACAGCAGCAGAAGACCACACCGGGTGCCACTCCTTTCAGCTAAGAACAGGAAACCGAGGCTCCAATTTGCCCAAGCTCATCGAAATTGGACAGTAGAAGATTGGAAAAACGTTGCCTGGTCTGATGAGTCTCGATTTATGCTGCGACATTCGGATGGTAGGGTCAGAATTTGGCGTCAACAACATGAAAGCATGGATCATCCTGCCTTGTATCAACGGTTCAGGCTGGTGGTGGTGGTGTCATGGTGTGGGGAATATTTTCTTGGCACTCTTTGGGCCCCTTGGTACCAATTGAGCATCGTTGCAACACCTTGTTGAATCTATGCCACGAAGAATTGAGGCAGTTCTGAAGGCAAAAGGGGGTCCAACCCGTTACTAGCATGGTGTACCTAATAAAGTGGCCGGTGAGTGTATATGGTCTATCAGTTGGGTTAGTGGCTCTCCAATGGTCATAGACCACTAGCTTGTCCATGAGATTGCAGATTGAGTGATATATGGCCGCCTCTCTCTGTGCGCTGTTGATCTATCTATGGATGGTTTGGGAGCAAGGTTGAAATCCCTTGTTATTATCACATTCGTGTGATCTCTTTGAAGCAGGAAGGTTAGGAGGTTTGCAATAAATGCCTCATTTAAAGTGTTTGGGGCATACAGACTTAGAAGGGTGTAGATTTTAAAAATTTTCTCCAGTTTGCCCAGAAAAAAACTCCTTTAAATGGACTGTAATGACAGTGCTGGACGTCTTTTTCGTTGAAGATTTGGAATATGCGTTTCGTGTGTAGTCCACACTTCCTCAGTTCCATACACAAAGTGCCAAACTCATGGGGTTAAATACAAAAAACTGCCAGGTCTGCACATGTCAAACAAGGGTCAAAGGTTAATGGAACAATCAGGTAAAAGTATAAAAATTAGATAAAAATTGAATAAATAGATTATGTATAAATAACATTTATAAATTGTACATCCACATAGAAATACCATATCATTTTAAAAGTATTACAAGAATAATTATTATAAAAAAGGGAAGGGAAAAAAACTTTATTTAAAAACAAACAAGAATACTTTATTTACAAAAAAAAAAGAAAAAAAGGGTTAAAGTGACTGGATGTAACCATTATAGACTACTGGATTTGTTTAGGGTCTATCACTAAGGGTAATAAAGGTGCTATTTTTAACTTTGTATTTAGTATTTATATTATGAATGGTGAAGAGAAAAGGAGTGTCAATCACGACTTATAAACTTTTAAATATATTTCCCCCCCAATCGAAAAAGAAAAATCACAGAAGGGGAAGGAGAGGAGGCCAGCGCACAAACAATTGCGCAAAAAAAGGGAAAACATCATCTCTCAAAAAAAAAAGCCCCCTCTTTAACATCTCTAAATACAAACTAAATGAGTATGAAAAATCAGTGTTAAGCAAAAGACTGCCATATTGCCCAACAGCACCTGCTGACTCCTTTGAGCTTTTTATTGACCTCCAGCATTTCATCAGGAAACTAACACTAAAGAGACATTTTGAGATAAATAAACATAAGAATAAAATCCCAGACACTTACAACTCCCTACCGAGAGCAGGGAAAATAATTGATCTTCCAAAAAAAGTCCAAGTTTTACCCAGTACACCACCCCCTATTTACAACCTTTTTCAGAATTGGTAGCAGCAGATTTTAGGGATATTGAAAATAAAAATAATCCTATTTCCTCTAAAAAAAATTAGCACAAAAAGGAGGAATTATCCTAGTGAGATCACCAAAAATCAGTCTAAAAAGGAATATATGGATCTCGCATCCCTCAAAAAAATTGATGAAATCATGATTAGGCAAGCCGATAAGGGAGATGGTATAGTTATGATGGATTATGACTATTACCAAAATGAGTCCCTCATTATACTTTCTGATCTTGATTACTATACAGAAGTCACTGGAGATCCTTTTGTGGAGTCCATCAAGAATCTATATACATTATTATCAGAATCTGTAGAAAGTGGTGCAATTACCAAGGATGAGAAACAATTCATCTTCATTCCAGTCCCCAAAAAGCTGCTTTTATCACATCCTCAAAATACATAAAAATACAGCACAGCCTCCAGGATGTCCCATTATCTCTGGGATCGATAGCCCGACTAGAAGGTTATCCCAATACCTGGCATTTACCTACAGACATACGTCAAGGAACTCAAAGTTTTTTGAGAGATTCAGTTTTACTCTCATTGAAAACCCTCATATCCACACCTTTAACCAAGAATTTATCTTCATCACCATGGATGTCACAGCCCTATATTCAAATATTGACCATAACCTAGGGCTAACATGTGTGAATAAAAATCTTGTTAAAGATCAGTCTCTAACTTCCGCACAGAGGGAATTTTTTCTAAAAGGGTTATTCTTTATTTTAAATAAAATTTAAACTTCACCTCCCATATCTGTACCTACAGACAAACTAAGGGTACAGCAATGGGGACAAGGGGTGGCCCCATCATTCGCTAACTTGTTCATGGGGGATTTTGAGGATACACATATATATTCTAGCACGTTTTTTGAAAAGGTTGTAATCTATAAGAGATATATCAATGATCTCTTCATGATCTGGAGAGACACAGAGAAGGAGGCCCACCAGTTTATTAACCAGACCAATCATAACTCATGGGGAATCTCCCTCACCCCTAAAATCAGCATGAACGAAATTGACTTTCTAGATTTGTTCATAAAAAAGAAGATCAACACTATGTTACTACTTACTTTTTTTAAGCATTAGATGCAAATAGTTTTCTTGACTTCCGGAGCTGTCACTTACATAGATGGAAAACTAATGTACCTTATGGAAAACTAAGACGCATTCGAAAGAATTGCACTAATGATGCGGATTTTATGACATGGTCTTCCACGATGGCTGAAAGACTTCGAGAAAAATATTATCCAGAAAAACTAATTAGGGAATCTATCATAAGAGCAGGAGCCTTGTCCCCCAATAGAATGTATAAAAAAAGTTCAAAATAATCCTCAGAAGGAGCAGGTCTCCACCTCTATTACTACTGAAAATACAACAAAGAATAAAATTACTTAAAATTAGTGTTGAGCGATTATTATCGACAAAGTTGAAATCGGCACAGTTTTTATGGTGATCGGATTTTTTAGATCATGCGATAATTTAGGTTAAAATCTGTGCATCATTTATTAAGATCGCGCCTTTTCGGGCGCTTCCTGCAATTTTGGGGGCCAGCAAATCAGATTACAGAATAGAGCAGGGTTGATTGTGTGTGTGACGTCATGACTGGGATGTGTATGGTTGCGATTGGCTGGAAAAAATCACATGACCTCGTTTTACATAGAACAGCGTTTCCTGTTTTAGCCTCAGTGTCTCCCAGCATCTCAGAGCAGTAAGGACTGCGCTCTGCTTGTGTCCAAACAGTCAGCGAAATTATTATATTTCTTCACAAGAAACCCCCTACTATTAGCTGTGATCCTTACAATTTAGTTTGATTAGAGATTGGAAGATTTATATAGTTAGGTAGAGAATTTTAAAGGGGCAAACTTTCCGCTGTCAAGTCACGGGGGGGGCGGAGGGGGCCCCGTGGGCGAACACAGACAAGCTCTATAAAGAATACTGGATAAAGTTCACCAAGACTTAGTGTAGACATTGCAATAGCTTTATTATTAATAGTGTTGAGCGATTACGTTGGCTATCGACTTCGGGCGATAGTCGAAAGTCGGCCACCATCGATAAGGTTTTTCGATAGTGCAGTCGATTATGAGCGATGACCATTTAAAATCTATGGGAGAGCAACAATACCTTCCCTTCTTACACCCAAACAGGCTGGAGAAGTTGGAATTAACAGCCACAACAGTCAAATGGATACCTGCTAAATCTTAGGCACAACACTTAGGCTATAAAAAGCCACAGAAAAAAAGTTACACACCATTCACTATCCCTGTTTTTGTACCACAGCATAACCCTTAAACCTGCATCACCCACAAATTAAAAAATGCCAGAAGCAGTATTATTTGAACCATCATTTTACTTGAACTGGACATTGAATATCCCTGTCCTGGAACGCAGCATGACCCTAAAAACCTGCATGAACCCACAGATTAAAAAGTTGCGGGAAGAAAGTAGTCTTTGAACCACCATTTTAGTTGAACTGGACATTGACTAGAACTGTCCTGGACCGCAGTATGACCATTAAACCTGTCTGACCTCCATATTAAAAAGTGCCGGAAAAAGGAGTCTTTCAATGACCATTTTAGTTGAACTGGACATTGACAAACCCTGTCCTGGACCGCAGCATGACCCTTAAACCTGTCTGACCCACAGATTAAAAAGTGACGGAAAAAGGAGTCTTTCAACCACCATTTAGTTGAACTGGACATTGACTATACCTGTCCTGTGCCACAGCATGACCCAGGCCGGAGTTACAGTGGGAGCGGTGAGAGCCCAGGCTGGCATCCGTCATCTATTAACACGCAGGTTAAAATGCCCTGATGACGCAGCAACGAAAACTGTCGTGCTGAAGCAGAGTGCGGAAGTGGAAGTGTGAGAACTCCAGCCTTCCTCAGTACACAGTCAAGACCTGGGTAGCGCTTGCCCCTCCGTATGAGTGCGGACCAATTGAGCTTCACCTGGAAATACTGGTGGTTACCGCTCCTGTTACACCCAGGTGCCCTTGTTCTTGGCATTCTTTTTCTCATTGTCACTCGTGCGGCCACCCGTCGGGTCCCAGCGGCCCCTGCCGGTCCCGCCTGCTCTCTTACCTCTCCGCACTCCCGCGTCCTCCCGTTCTCCTGGCCGGCCGGTGTGCGCATGCCCGCGCCGGCTCTCGAGGATTTAAAGGGGCAGTACGCCCATTATTGGTTAAGGCTGGCAGGTGACCCTATTTAACTCCCTTCCTTCCGGGTCACCTTTGCCGGATCTTTAGTGCTGTACTGCCTTCAGAGAAAGCTTCTTCTGCCTTGTTGCCTGACTTCCGTGTACCGAACCTTTTTCGCTCCTGTGTCTTGACCACGAACCTTTGCCGCCTGCCCTGACCTCTTGCCTGTCCCCGACTTCGCCTACGTCTTACGATTTTGTACCACGCACTGCCTTGGCTGCCACCGCAAGCAAGTCACGCCAGTGGGGCGACCTGGTAGTTCTCCGCCGCAGCAAGTCCATCCCGCTTTGCGGCGGGGCTCTGGTGAAACCGGGTTCTACTTAGATTCCGCCCCCTGGTACGGCTTACACCATCGCTTGCGGTGGTCCAGCGGATCCACTACCAGCATCTGTTACAGTAAGATCCGGCCATGGATCCCGCCAAGGTACCTCTGCCCGGTGACCCGGATCTCACGGCGATAGTGGCCCAGCAGTCACAACAACTAGCGCAACAAGCCCAGCAGCTGAACCAGTTGTCCGCCATGCTGCAGCAGCTCCTGGCTAACCAACAGCCGCCGACTCCTCCTCCTGTGGCGACACCTCCGCCAGCACCCGGGACTTCTCGGCTACGCTTACCACTACCTGACAAGTTTGAAGGGGACTCCAAACTGTGCAGGGGATTTATTACCCAGTGCTCGATGCACGTTGAGTTGATGGCTGGTCAATTCCCCACTGAACGTTCTAAGGTGGCCTTCGTGGTCAGTCTGCTGTCCGGGAAGGCTCTAGCTTGGGCTACCCCTCTCTGGGACCGGGGCGATCCGGTGACGACGGACCTACAGGCTTTCCTCTCAGAGTTCCGCAGTGTCTTTGAAGAGCCGGCACGGGCTTCCTCGGCAGAGACCGCTCTACTGAATCTTCGCCAGGGCGACTACGCAGTTCGTTTTCGGACCCTGGCGTCGGAGTTGACCTGGAACGACGCCGCTCTATGTGCCACTTTTAAGAAGGGCCTGTCCGGCAGAGTTAAGGACGCCCTAGCGGCCAGAGAGATCCCGTCCTCTTTAAGCGAACTGGTCCACCTAGCCACCCGGATCGATGTTCGCTTCGCCGAGCGGCAAGAGGAGCTACGCCAGGAACGTGACCTCGCCCGACCACGCCGGTTGCCCCGCCTGGCTCCGGTCTTCCAAAGACCACAGCTGCCGATCCCGCTTCCTACCAGTGAAGAACCCATGCAGGTGGACCGGGCACATCTGTCCGAACAGGAGCTGTCCCGCCGTCGGGCAGAGAAATTGTGCCTTTACTGTGCCAGCCCGGATCACTTTCGCAATGTTTGCCCGCTTCGCCCTCAGCGGCAGGGAAACGCCCGCACCTAGGTTATGTCGGAGAGGCGTCCCTAGGTGTGAACACTTCCTCTCCACGCCTTACTATGGAGGTTGAGGTCTCGTCCGGTGCCGGCCTCGCTTTTCGGGTACCCGCCTTTCTGGACTCTGGATCCGCCGGGAACTTTATTCACGCCGCCCTGGTGTCCCAGTATCGCCTTCCGGTGACCCGTCTGGAGAAGCCCCTGGTGATATCCTCCGTGAGTGGCGAGCTTCTTAGTGAGGCCATTCGGCACGTAACCAAGCCATTGTCCCTCCGCGTAGGGGCTTTACACAAGGAGAAGATCACCTTCTATGTCCTCCCTCGGTCGTCCTCAGCGATCCTCTTGGGTCTTCCGTGGCTGCAGCTCCATGCCCCGACCCTCGACTGGAAAACCGGGGAGGTTCTACGCTGGGGCTCCAACTGCCAGAATCGCTGTCTCTCAGTTCCGCGGCCAGTCCGGGCCATTCCACCTCAGCAGTCATCCAGGGCCCTGCCAGGGCTTCCCGCTGAATACCGGGACTACGCGGACGTCTTTTCGGAGAAACAGGCCGAATCCCTTCCTCCTCATCGCCCCTATGACTGTCCCATTGACCTCCTTCCAGGGACCAGTCCTCCTCGGGGCAGAGTTTACCCGTTGTCCAGACCTGAGACTCAGGCCATGTCGGACTATATCCGTGAGAACCTGCAAAAGGGTTTTATTCGCAAGTCCTCATCACCCGCCGGAGCCGGGTTTTTCTTCGTACAGAAGAAGGATGGTTCTCTCCGTCCTTGCATCGACTACCGGGGTCTGAACCAGATTACCGTGAAAAATCGGTATCCGTTGCCACTAATTACGGAACTCTTTGACCGTCTACAGGGAGCCAAGGTTTTCTCCAAATTGGACCTGCGCGGGGCATACAACCTCATCAGAATCCGTGAGGGAGATGAGTGGAAGACTGCGTTCAATACCCGCGACGGCCATTTTGAGTATCTGGTAATGCCATTCGGTCTGTGCAATGCCCCCGCGGTCTTTCAGGGGTTCGTAAACGACATCTTCAGGGACCTGCTCTACACCTGTGTCATCGTTTACCTGGACGACATCCTGGTTTTCTCCCCTGACCTCCGGACCCATCTATCACAGGTGCGCCAAGTCCTGCAACGCCTTCGCAGCAACCGCCTGTATGCCAAATTAGAGAAGTGTGTGTTCCACCAAACCAGTCTGCCTTTCCTCGGTTACATCGTCTCCGACCGAGGCCTACAAATGGATCCCACTAAGCTGTCTGCTATCCTGCAATGGCCACGACCTGTTGGACTTCGAGCCATACAACGTTTTTTGGGCTTTGCGAATTATTATCGACAGTTTATACCTCACTTCTCTACTCTGGTGGCTCCAATTGTGGCCCTCACCAGGAAAAAGGCTAATCCCAAATGTTGGCCACCGGCGGCCGAAAGAGCCTTCTCGGATTTGAAGTCGGCCTTTGCTTCCGCACCTATTTTGTCACGCCCTGACCCTGAGAAGCCTTTCTCTCTGGAGGTGGACGCCTCTTCTGTGGGGGCCGGAGCTATCCTTACTCAAAAGGGTCCCAAGGGGAGAACCATCACCTGCGGCTTCTTCTCCAAGACCTTCTTGTCGGCGGAGAGGAACTATGCTATTGGGGACCGAGAATTACTAGCTATCAATATGGCCCTGGAAGAGTGGCGGCATCTTCTGGAGGGAGCTCGTCATCCTTTTGAGGTATATACGGATCACAAAAATCTTCAGTATCTCCAGTCGGCCCAGCGCCTCAATCCCCGGCAAGCACGGTGGTCTCTTTTTTTTTCTAGATTTGACTTCCGGATCCATTTTCGCCCAGCCGAAAAGAACATCAGGGCAGATGCTCTCTATCGCGCATCTCACGTCACTGGAAAGGAGCCGCAGCCCCAACACATTATACCTCCGGAACGCCTGATCCCAGCAGCACCGGTCCTCCTTCGGCAGATACCTCCTGGCAAGACCTACGTTCGGCCATCGCTGCGCAAGAGAATCCTGAATTGGGGACACTGCTCTTTGTTGGCAGGACATCCGGGGGCCCGTAGATCGTTCCAATTGATCTCTCGGTTTTACTGGTGGCCAGGGCTGGCTAAAGATACTAAGGACTTTGTGGATGCCTGTGCTACTTGTGCCCGGAATAAGGTGCCCCGCCACGGCCCCTCCGGGCTGCTGCGACCCCTGCCTACGCCCAGTATCCCATGGTCCCATGTGGCGATGGATTTCATCACCGACCTTCCATCCTCTTCGGGTAACACCGTGATCTGGGTCATTACGGATAGGTTTTCGAAGATGTCACACTTCATCCCACTGCCCGGGTTACCTTCCGCACCACGTCTCGCCTCCCTGTTCTTTAGTCACATCTTTCGCCTGCACGGTCTGCCCAGCACATCGTCTCTGATCGTGGGTGCAGTTCGTGTCCAAGTTCTGGCGCGCACTCTGCTCCCGATTGCAGGTGAAGTTAGACTTTTCTTCATCCTACCATCCGCAATCCAACGGTCAGGTAGAGAGAGTCAATCAGATTCTGGGTAGTTACTTACGTCATTTTGTTTCTGCTCGCCAGGATGATTGGGCCGACCTCCTACCCTGGGCCGAATTTTCATACAACTCACTGGATTCTGGGGCTTCGGGCGCGTCTCCCTTTTTTATTGTATATGGTCGGCATCCCCGCCCCCCTCTCCCTCTGCCCTCCTCCTCCGAGGTGCCCTCTGTAGATGCCTTGGTCCACGACTTATCTGGCATCTGGAAGCAGACTCGTCAGTCCCTGCAGCATGCTGCTGCCCGTATGAAGGCCCAGGCGGACAGAAAGAGGAGACCAGCTCCAATCTTTACCCCCGGAGACAAAGTCTGGCTGTCCGCCAAATATGTCAGGTTGAAAATCCCCAGCTACAAGCTGGGTCCACGCTTCCTGGGGCCCTTTGAAATCCTGAGCCGTATTAATCCAGTAGCGTATAGCTCCGACTCCCACCCACCATGCGGATCCCAAATTCTTTTCATGTATCCCTCCTGAAGCCCGTCGTGTTGAACCGCTTCTCCAGAAGAGTTGCCCCTCCCTCTCCTGAGTCTGTAGCCTCCAACATATTTGCGGTCAAAGAGATCTTGGCTGTGAGGTCGGTTAGGGGTAAACGGCAATTCTTGGTTGATTGGGAGGGATTCGGTCCGGAGGAGAGATCATGGGAACCTGAGGAAAACATCCTGGACCGCGGTCTCGTATTGCGGTTCCTCCGAACCAGAAAGAGGAGGAGGCCTGGGGGGGGGGTACTGTCACGAGTGGTCCCGCAGCCCCTCGCCCGGGCTGCGGGCGCACTCGTGCGGCCACCCGTCGGGTCCCGGCGGCCCCTGCCGGTCCCGCGGGTCGGGTCCCGCCTGCTCTCTTACCTCTCCGCGCTCCCGCGTCCTCCCGTTCTCCTGGCCGGCCGGTGTGCGCATGCCCGCGCGCCGGCTCTCGAGGATTTAAAGGGGCAGTACGCCCATTATTGGTTAAGGCTGGCAGGTGACCCTATTTAACTCCCTTCCTTCCGGGTCACCTTTGCCGGATCTTTAGTGCTGTACTGCCTTCAGAGAAAGCTTCTTCTGCCTTGTTGCCTGACTTCCGTGTACCGAACCTTTTTCGCTCCTGTGTCTTGACCACGAACCTTTGCCGCCTGCCCTGACCTCTTGCCTGTCCCCGACTTCGCCTACGTCTTACGATTTTGTACCACGCACTGCCTTGGCTGCCACCGCAAGCAAGTCACGCCAGTGGGGCGACCTGGTAGTTCTGCAGGTAGTGGATCCGCTGGACCACCGCAAGCGATGGTGTAAGCCGTACCAGGGGGCGGAATCTAAGTAGAACCCGGTTTTCACCAGAGCCCGCCGCAAAGCGGGATGGACTTGCTGCGGCGGGCTCTGGTGAAAACCGGGTTCTACTTAGATTCCGTCCCCTGGTACGGCTTACACCATCGCTTGCGGTGGTCCAGCGGATCCACTACCTGCATTCGTTACACTTATTTTACTCAACGTGCTGGAGGAAATTGTCTCTGTACTTTGTTCTCTGTCCGTGCTCCATACTCCATGTCCTCTGAATAACCTACATCTGGTTAATTCTTCCTGTACCTCCCTTGTACAATTCAGAGGAATTTTTTTTACCAGCTATTTTGTACATGCAAGTTTTTTAGTAGTTTAATTCTAAAAACACATTTTTAAAAATAGGATGGAATCCCACCATGTCTTTGTTTCTCTTTTTTTAATTGTATTAAATGGTTGTCTCAATACAGGATTGAAGCTATGTTAAAGATCTTGCAAAAACAAGTCATTTTGCAATATGTGTCCATTAACAGTGTCCTACCTATTCCTGTTTCTGACAGCACCATCACCCTTGAGCCACTCTTGACAATTGTGAAGAACAAATGTCTGTTAGAAACAACATTTTTTTATAATAGGACCTGTAGTATAGCTGCATTTCAAAGCAAAATGCCCCAAAAATTCAAAGCATGACCCTTGAGCCACTTTGGACATTTGTGAAGAACAAATGTCTGTTAGAAACAACATTTTTTTTATAATAGGACCTGTAGTATAGCTGCATTTCACAGCAAAATGCCCCCAAAAATTCAAAGCATGACCATTGAGCCACTTTCGACAATTGTGAAGAACAAATGTCTGTTAGAAACAAATTTTTTATAATAGACCTGTTATTGCTCATTTCAAAAGGGA
>JAODAL010006072.1:0-47500 GCA_025379985.1 Phyllomedusa bahiana
TTTTCCTTTTACCCACCCAAATAGAGGTAAATGCGGGAAAATGGAGACCTTGTGATTGATAAAAATGGAAAACATCTGTTGGTTGCTTCAGCCCCCCAAAATGTCACGGGGGAACAACATCAGCGACTGACAGCGTAGAGTCCCAAAGAGGCACTTGATGTGTTGTGGCCTAAATTGCCGAGGTCACGATTAGTTCCCAGTTACTTAAATTTCCCTTTTTCAAACGAAATGGTCTCTTGAAAAATTTTTTTTTAAAAATGATCATTTTTACTGAAAATTTTTTTTCTCTTTTCCCACAGTTCATTTTGTGGTTTTGCTGTGAGGGGGACGAAAAAGACGCAAGGTTTCATGCAACCCGATTTCCATTTCCCATTTTTTTTAAAGAAGTTTTCGCATTGTCAGGGGTTTTGAGGTCATGTTGCTGTGAGATAAAGCTAATCAGGGTCCTTTGGGAAGAATGTGATTTTGTGGCTTTCTCCCTCACAATTTTAATAGTGGTGAGAATCATATTTTAATTTTTTGGGGTATGTTGCTGTGAGATACATATAATTAGGGTCCTTTGGAAAAATGTGGCTTCTAAGTGGCTTTTCTCCCTCACAATTTTTAATGTGGCTGGGATATTTATTTTTTTGGGGTCAGTTGCTGTGAGATACAGTATAATTATGGTCCTTTGGCCCCCGAAATGTGGTTTAAAGTGGCATTTCCCCCTACAATTTTTAGTAGTGGCTGAGAAGTCATATTTAAAATTTTTTGGGGTTTTGTGTGAGAAAGCAATATCTGGCCCTTTGAAAAGAAATGTGGTTTTCTAAGTGGATTCTCCCTCAAAAATTTTTAACAGTGGCAAAAGTTTTTTTATTTTTTTTGGGTCATGCTGCTTTAAAAACCGAGCAATATACAGGTTATTTAAAAAAATGTTGTTTCAAAACAGAATTTGTTTTCAAAATTGACAAAGTGGTCAAGGGTCTTTTGAATTTTTGGGGCTTTTGCTTGACATCAGCTATACTACAGGTCCTATTCTAAAAAAAAGTTGTTTTTAAAGACATTTTTTTTCACAATTGTCAAAGAGTGGTCAAGGGTGATGGGTGTGTCGAAACAGGAATAGGTAGGACATGTTAATGGACACATATTGCAAAATGACTTGTTTTTTCAAGATCTTTTAAATAGCTATCAATCCCCGATTGAGCAACCATTTAATACAATGAAAAAAAGAAAACAAAGACATGGTGGGATTCCATCCTATTTTAAAAAAATGTGTTTTCTAGAAAAAAAGTACAAAAAAAACTTGCATGTAAAAATGTTTTAAAAAAATTTTCCCTGAATTGTAAAGGGAGGCGGGAAAACTTGCCCAGATGTAGGTTATTAGAGGACTGGAGTATGGAGCACGGACAGGAAACAAAGTACAGAGCCCTTTTCCCTCCGCCTTTGAGTAAATGAGAAAAAAAATGCCAAGTAAAGGGCCCCTGGGGGGGAACAGGAGCGTTAACCCCCAGTATTTCCAAGTAAAGCTCAATTGGCCCCAAACTCTACGGGGGGGCAAGCGCTACCCGGGTATTGACTGTATAAAAGGAAGGGGGGAGTTCTCACATTTGCTTCTGCACTCTGCCTCAGCACGCATTTTTCGTTGCTGCGTATCAGGGCTTTTTAACTGCGTTTTTAATAGTGACGGACGCCACCCTGGGCTTTCCCCGCCCCCACGAAACCCCCGGGCCCTGGGTCATGTTTTGGGCCCGGACAGGTTAGTAATGCCAAGTTCAACAAAATGGGGGTTTAAAAGACCCCTTTTTTCTGGCATTTTTTTAAATGTGGGGGTTAGCAGGTTTGGGGCTCATGCTGTGGCCCGGCAGGTTAGTCAATGTCCAGTGAAACTAAAATGGGGGTTTGAAAGACCCCTTTTTTCCCGGGGACTTTTTAAATGTGGGGGTCATGCAGGTTTGGGGCTCTGCTGGGCCCAGGAAGGGATAGTTAATTCCAGTTCAACTAAAATGGTGGTTGAAAGATCCTTTTTCCGGCACTTTTTTAAATGGGGGGGTCATGCGGTTTGGGGCTCATGCTGCGTTCCGGACAGGGATATTCAAGTCAGTTAAGAAACTTGATGGTTCAAATCATATCCCTTCGGGGGCTTTTTTTAATTTGTGGGTGATGCGGTTTAAGGGTCAGGATGGTCGGTACAAGACAAGGGATGTTTATAAATGGTAGTGTTGCCTAAGATGTAGGCATGTATCCATTTGTCTGTTGTCACGTGGATGTTAATTTCTGCTTCTCCAGCCTTGTTTTGGGTGTAATAATGAAGGTTTGTTGCTCTCCCTTAGACTTTAATGGTCATCGCGCATTATCGATGCTCACTATCGAAAAACCTTATCGCTAGGCGGCCGGAAACTATCGTCTACTCGATCGATCTCGATAGCCAAGCAATCGCTCAACACTAGTCATTTCTCCTGATGATGCATTACTAGAGTATGCGAAAAACGCGTTTGAGGGTTTTAGGGTTTTTATATTTGTAAGCTGCCGCTCGAGCTCTGGGACTCCATCTTGGTCTGTCCCGGGGGTTTTCGCTTTGGATCGCCGTCCTTGGTAGAATCGATATTGGCACTCCGACACTAGACTTCTCTTTTACAGGCTTCAGGCCAACTTTATTAAAGGCACACTGTGTACAAAACAATACACATTAAATAAAAATCCTTGGCCGTGGGGCCAATTACTTATCTCACAGAGTCCCTCATCTGTCGTGGTCTGTGCCTTATCGCACCAGCCCCTCAAACATACAGTTTCACAAACTGCTGTCCTGGTTCCCTTGTAGCTCTGGGGGGCAGATCTCTCTTCAGCCTCTGGCTGCTTTACAATTCAGGTAACAGCCAGCCCCCAGATCACCTGGAGTTACTAGGCTTTTTTAGGCCTCCAGAGATGTCAAATATCCTGGGGCTGGAAACCCAGGGGAACTGGAATGCGGGAGGGACAAGACCACCCGCCCGGAACACTATAAGCTGTCCCGGAAGAAGCCACCCCATACCTAGCTGCCTTGCAGCTATTCTAGCCGCTACACGTATGTGACAGTAAGATAATTAATGGGGGGACCAACAAAATAGGTGGCTTTTCCCCACCGAGCCCAGTTCCGCGGTTGGCACAATTCTGCAGAGGGTCTCCGGACGTAGACCCTCTAGTGGCTGGATCATGCGAACTTAACCAGCAGTCGCTCTGTCACTATCACTACCCTCTGATAAATGGCCCGTAGGGCTTTCTACACATTGCCCAGGCTCCCTCCGGGGTCAAGCTCCTACTGTGGGGGGCAACATCTTCCCTATATCCGCAGTGCAGAGATGACCTGGTCCCCATACAACTTAGTTGTGGGCTCTTAGCTTGCACTCAACAAACTTTGGGCAACAGACAGTTTAACTGCCAACTTACTATAGGTTTCACAACCCACGCACGCCTACTACTTACATAGAGGCCAATCTCCCATACAGCCCGCATGCCGACATTCAAAGGGTTACTATGACAATCCCATTACCAGCGGCTATTCAGCCCTTGTCGGCCTGCTTAACACACCATTTACGTTGGCATTGTGCCCCGGGCAGAGTTTTCAATATCTTGGTCTCGGATAGCAAGCGGGCCCTGGTTTGTTTAATAAACCTTACTAGTGTTATCAGATACGGTGATGAAACAGCACACTTCTCAGGGTCTCTATACACATGGCCCTTAGGGCTGCTCCTGAGCCAAAACCTGCTACTCTTTTGTCTGCAGGCTCAATCATGAGACCAAATTTCTCTTCATCACCAGGCTCTGGTCTCCACTGACCATTCTCCTGTCTCTTAGGGTAGGATCAGCTTCAAATTTTCACTGGATTTCCTGAAGCTCCGCCTCTGGGATACTTGCTGTCACTTGTTCCTACCAGAGGAAATATGGGGTCTTACTCATGACCCCCTTTGTGATGATACTTCCACTTGCGGTTGGATCGAGCTGTGAGGGAAGGGTACCTCTGTGCCGATCTTCACATGTAGGGTCCAATAATAACATTATTATTGTAGATAGTCGCAACATCAAGGAAGTCTCGCAAGATGTACCTCAGCTCCTTACCAGGTGGAGTTTCTATATCTGAGGGACTTGCTCGTCCCTCCTTTCCGGACTACAGCGTGGGTGACCACCTTCATTGCCTTTTCCGTTTTTCCTGCAATAGCCTTGGCCTGTCTACAGGGGTCACTGGAACTCACCCGAGCTTCACAGCCTACCACAGGTTCTTGACCTTGGTGACCACTTGAGGAGGAACTTATATTGCACTACAGGGTCACAAGCAGTGTCTGCTCTGCAGTTCAGGCTCGCACCCATCATTCAGTGGACACATGCCCCTGTGCACAGCTTTCCCTGCTCCGTTTAGCAGCAGCTGGTCCTTGGCAGCATTGTGTGGAGATGTTTCCTTCTCCTCCCCTATCACCCATCCACTAAGGGGAGAACTCTCGGTTTCTAATCTGGTCACCTCTTTATCTTGCTCACTATCAAAGTTATACCATGCACTGGAGTCGCTCACTAGCTGCCTGGATAACCTCCTTATGGTTCTCTCAACTCAACAACCAACCTGGCTGTGTTCACATTAGTCAACTCAATCACCTTCTCAAGACAGTAGGGGCAGACAGACTTCTTGGCTGAACAAGGCACCCAGCATATAAGTTTCCCACTGCCACCGGACTATAACTCATCTTTTGATATTTTCTCCTACCTTCCTTATTAAAAATGTAGAATTTGCTTCTGACCCCGGCTCCTCTTTACCATCTGGGGATTTAAACACATCACCTCACTAGGGTTTAAGCAATCAGGCATCTCAGTGGTTGTCTAGCAGCTCACTCTTTCCTTTATCTTTGCTGCTTTGTGACCACTGTCATTGAAAAGCTATGGAAAAATAGCAGGTCACTGGAACATGTGAACCACGGGGGGGACTACAGGTCCAGCATGGCTTTCTCTTCAAACCTCTTATGGTGTCGCATCTGAAATCTCCATCACAGATACATTGCTCAGGGCCGGCACACAGAATCTGCCTTTCACACGTTATCTATACAATACGTAGCTTCATCATTCCTCTGGGCCTTCATTATTTACAGGCATTACACCACTCTAGGGTTGGTCACACCATCTTTTAAGCTAGTACTCCTCACACTCTGCTGCACAGCCCTCATTCCTGGATTTGGGATCTCTTCTTTCCAGCAATACACTGGTCACGTTCCACTGGGGACAGAATGGTTTGTTTATATGCCACTGGGCACGTAGTCCTGCGACTTGCTCGCTACCATCAGGTCAAACAGTGGTGCGCATCTGGTCACTGTCAGACACACACACAGCTGGACTCCAGACACTTCACACTCAATACGTTTTCACAGCAGGTGGTACAGAAGGAAACCATGTTGCTATGGGCAACCGCATTAGTTAAACCCGAGCCTGTAGCGTTGGCACCTTTCTCCAGATTGCCTATCGCCACCTGGACAACATCACCTGGTCTCCTTGGGCTGCACCTCCCCCTATGACCTCTGTGGGCACACTAGAGCTAACCCCTCCTGCTGCACTGGCTGAAGTGTCCTTAGCAGCACACACTGCTTTTACTTCCCCTATAACTCTTACTGCCATGAACCTCTTGGGGCAGAACATGCGCTGCTCTCTCCTCTACTACTTGTTCACACTCTGTGCTCTACAGATACTCCCCCTGCTCAGGCTGTATGACGTGGCTATTGGGTACAGGGTATATGTAACACATTAGTTGCAGTTTCACGTTAGGGCAAAATTTCAGCAAAGCATAATCATAAAGTCATGAGACTTTTTCAATAGTCCCTGTATCACCGTTCACTTGGACCATTTCGGGGCACACGGTTACTGCCCCTGGCACCTGTTCACGTACTGTTGCGGCAGGGACTCTCTTGCACCATCTTACTCAGGGGGACTTTCCATGAGGGAATATTTCTGGCTCTTTAAGCAATGGCAACAGACCCTTTTTAGGGGGACGCTTCCCAGGAAAACCACCTGGCTGTGCCTGGCCGCTCGCCGTTCTCCCTCAGACTGCCAGAAATAGGGAAAGTCATGCCAAGCCACAAAATTCCACTTGGAGGTCCTCGCACAAACTCTCAGAACATGTATTGGCAGTCCCGCAACCAGTGACAAATTACAGTTCAAACGGCCTTACCCAGGTTCTGGTCGGGTCTTCCACAATAGGGTAGGCTGTCTGGGTGCACCCCTGGAGACCCTTTGGCAACAGTACAAATCCACCAATAGCTGGGTGCCACCCACCAGCAAACTCCAGGGTTCCTCATGGCGTCTCTTCGGCTGAACCCCTCAGCAGCCGCCCTCTGTTTGTGGAGGCTGGTTGCTCTCGGTATCGGTCGCCTCTATACACTGCTGCAGCTGCATTGGTTGGTGTTAACCCATGCTGGGTCAGGAAACACTGGCTTTGCCTTCTTCTTGGACGACCGACTTGGCTTTTTTAGCACCAGCTTTTCCACTGAACTCCAAGGGCCCCTGATGGGTCTTCCTTTTTGGTGGCCGCTGTATAGGAAAGGATGGCAGCGGCTAGGCCTTATGCTGTGAGGAATTAGGGGGCAACTTGGCCTATCCTCCTTCATCAAGGGCAATTGCCCGGCTCGCTAAAATATTTGAAAAGTTCTCCCATGGTCAAGAGATAAGTACTGAGGCAGGAAGACAGACACTTTTACTGAGGGTGCGTCCCCTGTCTCCCACAGACAGTTGGCTGCTCCATGAGGCAGATCTCCTTTCCCCTCCCCACATACCATACAGTCTCTTCCGAACACCAAAAGGCTGCTGCGGGTGTGTCTCTCTTCTCAGAGAATGGTTTGCACACTCAGTGCAACATATCCAGCAGTCCTACGTAGACAGCAGCTAGGTCCTGTGTAAACCACCCGTTTTTCTTGCATACCACTTTTACACAGTCACTTAGTGCCAATCTTTGCCCATCGCACTACCTCCACCAATTGTATGCTGACCCGCTCAGACTCTTGGGCAACACATCTTGGTATGTCCCGGGGGTTTTCTCGTTTGGATCGGCCGGTACTTGGTTAGAACGATATGGCACTCGACATAGGTTCTCTTTACATATTCAGCCAACTTTATTAAGGCACACTGTGTACAATACACTAACACACATAAAATAAAGACTATGGCCGTCTGGCCACTTACTTACTACTGAGTTCCCTCTCTGTCCTGAGGTATGTGCCTATCGTCATCTCAGCCCATCCAACATATCAGTTTCCACACTGTGTACTGGGCTTCCCTTGTTGCCTCTGGGGGGCTCTGAGCTCTCTCTCAGCTCTGCTGCTTCAACAACTTTCACGGCGTAACATGCTCCTCGCCCCAGATCACCTGGGTACTAGGCTTTTATAGGCCTCCAAGAGATGTCAAATATCGGGGCTGGAAACCCAAGGGAACCTGGAATGCCGGGGACAGCCCAACCGCCGACACTGATAGCTGGTCCCGGAAGAGCCAACCCCCTAACCTAGCTGCCTTGCAGCTATTCTAGCCGCTACGTAAGTGACAGTAATATTATACAGACACAAAATAGGTGGCTTTTCCCCACGAGCCAGTTCCCCCGGTTGCACATCTGCAGAGGGGTCTCCGGCCGTAAGACCCTCTAGTGGCAGGATCATGCGAATACAGCAGGTCGCTCTGCTCACCAGATGTATTTTAAATTTATTATGTGCACAATAAAATATACTTTTAAAATTGGCGGTATAATGTGTACTGCTCATTGGAGCTGAACTTAATTAGTTACCAGAGCTGCTAGGATCATTCGGACAGTAGTACTTGTAGCACGGTTATTCTGCATTTATAGGGTTTATTGATAGAGGTGAGTGAAGCTGAGCTCTGATGACTATATCGGGGGTATTGGATAGAGGAGAGAAGGAGAGAAGATGAGCTCTGTGATATATAGGGTTATATGATTTGAAAGTGAAAGTGAAACTGAAAGTACTGATGACCCGCCCATATAGAGTTATTGACAGTTTACTCTGTACACACACTGATGCAGGGAAAGCTGTCAATCACTATATGTGGGTGGAGTAGACAGGACTCCTGTTGTCACTTAAGGAGTCCGATCAGAATTTACTCTGCTTTTTACTACGAAATCTTGTTCCAAATCGCATAAACCTACACATCACAGAGCTTATTCTTTCAAATCTTACTCAGCTAGGTTGCATAAAATACCAGACAGGTTCACTTTAAAGAACCTAATGAATCTGCTACTAATGATGGTGTCAAATAGCAAGAGACCATAAGAATTCTTATGGAGTCTGTGCCTTGACTGTTAAGTGTTTTGGCCTCATGAGAGAGATGACCACGTTAGGTAGGTGATTTTAATGTTTTTACTGATCGGTGTAATCTATGCAGAAAGTTGAGCAACTTCCTAACTATATTACAGAATTTATCTTGTTCTGATCCTAAATTACAGTCTGATCTACACTGCCAGTTATGAATGTTATGAATATTTCACCAATAAAATTTCCCAGTGTTCACGGCTGGATAATCGTGCAGTAAAAGTGCTAGAAGCCATTTTGTTACCACAAACCTTCATAGAAATACATTTTCCCACAATAATGCTATTGGATTCCAACCCAGATGGGGCCATCTTGCTTTGTTATAGGAGAAATTAGGTAACAATTACCTCATCATTACCCAGAAGTTTTAATTATTTGTTGATCACAAGTAGATATTCATAAAATACCTACACAAAAAATAATAGAGGATCGTATACTTTTTGTATTAATTGTTCTAATAAGGCGTATAGTGGTGTGTAACCGCTCCGTCCCTTATTCCGTTTCACTTTCCCCAGCATGTAAGTGCCGGAAAGAAGTGACACACAGTACGCGCACGGAGAATATGTTATGAAATCATATCTCTCAATGACTGCTATGATTTTACTATTTTCCTGGGGAGCACTTCGGATGCATTGCAGTGCAATTATGCCCTGGAGTACGTCCCGCAAATTCGCTGTGTGAACACCCCCTTACAGCAAACAGTAAATAAAGAAGCAAATTTATAGATATTTGTTGCATGCATTTCAAAATGTATCTGTATTTGTTTGTCTTCCTTGGTCTACCAGTATGTTTTTCCTTTATAACTTTCCCATTTTGCTTATACTTGCGCTACATTTTACACATAGCTGCCATGGAAACACTAACATCTTTTGTCATATTCTGTGTTGAATTTCCCTCTTGTAGGAGGCTGCCAATCTTTTTCATTTTTTGATTGGCAGCTTGCTTGTTGGATCATTTTATTTCTCACCTCAGTAATGTCTGTAAGTACTTTTCCTTCAAACGACAGATTAATCAGCACTTAAGGCTTTTACCTGTAAGCAGACGAACTGTGTATTTTCCCTCACAGGAATGTAAATGGGCACTAAACCTTTGGGAGACTGCTTAGTGGTAGCTTTTTTCATTTTAATTTGAACCTATGTATATGTGGATACAAATGGTGTGTACAGTCTGTATACTGTATATTAACTTTACTGTAGAACTTTTGGACAGCAAGTCAAAATACTTGGTTTTGCCGCAAGGATGAGTCGCTGTGTCTCTCACCAGGAAGGATGTTTTTTTAGGCTGTCAAACCAAAGAACAAGTAAAAACATAAGTTGTGAAAGAGCTTGGTGCAGGAAGCAGGAGGCATTTGGTGACTCTAATTTGCTAAAGATGAGTGTAAAGAGCCTTCGGGCCCATTTAAATGGTAAGGATTTACACTAGGTTTTTGACGCGAATTCGGATTTTTAAAAAATCGACTGTAAAACCATCCCCATAGACCTCAATAGAAAATCCGAGTTTTAGCCTACGCAACTTGGATTTTCTGAGGTCGGATTTTAAAACCTGCGTTTTAAAAAATAAAAAAACTTGGAACATGTTCAATCTTCCATCAGATTTCACTCTGAAAACGGCGAAAAATGTTATATTGAAGTCAATGGAAAGGCATGAAAGATGATTTTGGCACGGATCTGCGTCCACTTTCCACTCTTATCGGATCCAATCCAGGGATTTTTTTTTGTTGTTTAACAATAGAATAGTGCTTTATAATGAAAAAAAAAGATTGAAAAACTGAATGCAAAAACCACCACAAAAACTGCTGCGAAAAACAAAAACCAAGTTAAAAATCCTTGGGTTTTTGTGTGAAATACATTTCAAATACTTGTTGGACCTTGAGGTTTTATGATTCAGAATCCGATGAATATTTTGTCTTTTGCTGTGTGAACACAGTGTTATTGGGAGTTAAAAAGGAGAAGCTACTGTGGGACAGATCTTCAGGCCTGTGCTGCTAGCCCATTTAGAGAGAAACAGGGTCAGACTGAGGCCTATACATCTCTGATGCTAGTTTGCCCTTCTGTCAGACATTCCAGAAGCTTCAGGCTGTAGGGGCATTGGGACCTGATGACAGGCAACTGCCTGCTTAGTAAAAAGCAATGGTGGGACGGAGGCTGGGACACATGATTGCTCTGGTATCCATTTCACAGATAAGTTTTATTTATAGGATCATATCTGGGATGGAGGCTAAAAGGACGCTATTTGGCCTCCATCAGGCTAATCCCTATGGGCTTGGCTGTGTCCGCAACTTTTTATAGAGGTGACCAGAGAGCCCCGTGCATGTGCAGCCAGCTCTCAGTTCCCTGTGGCCAACCCAGTTCAAATAGCCAGATGGGAATATGCCTAAATAATGTTGAACTAAAGGCAGAAAATGGGCAATAAAGCTTAGAATCTCTTAAGGCACAGCCAACATTATGTCTTGCTGTTGCAGTACCCAGTAATTTTTTTAAATGAGAACTTGAAATAGTCCTGAAAAGATGTTATCTTCATATTGGCAGTGAAAAATTACAGGAAACCTCCATGAATCAGATGGAGAGAATAAAAAAGTTCAACTCCTTAAAATCTTTCTCAATTGTGAGATGTGCAGTATTTGTGAATGTGGTTTCTAAACTGCTTTATCATTAAATTCTTAACACTACATTCTATCTAAAGATTCCACTTTTGCCTTTTGTGGTATACAGTTACTGATCAAGTCATAGGTGTGTAACTAGAACTCAAAGGGGTCCATAGCAAAGCACCTTGTTAATGGAAATGCAAAAGTAGTAATTACTTTAGTATGAATGAGTAGTGCTCGATGAATGGATAGAAGATGTTGTACTTTTTATAGTACATTAGCTACCCTGCACAACAAAGAACCTATACCAAAGACATACAGCAGAAAATCCCCTGACTGGGCCCTCTCAGGCTCTGTACCCCACAGCAGCTGCTTTGACTGCTACAAGTAAAGTTACACATATTTATTAGGTACCCTGTTTCCTCGAAAATAAGACATCCCCTGAAAATAAGACCTAGTGCAATTTTTTCAAGCTTAGAAATGTAAGGCCTCACCTGAAAATAAGACCTAGCAGCAGTCATTGCTATAGCTCCCCCCATGCCATAAATTAGCATTAGCAGATCATTAAGATAGGTCTTACCTGGACAAAAAGTGCTCATTTAAGGAAAGACATTAGCGATAGGGACCAATGATTCTAAAAGAAATGGAGTCACAAGAAATTCACCCTGAAATTCAAGGCATGGAAAGTTATGATGATGATCCAGAAGTTGATGACATGAGGGTCTATGAATAAATGTTGCTTTTTGTTCAAAAATCCCAGGATCGGTAAGGCTATGTTCACACGCCTTATTTTGGGACGGATTTCGTTCCGTATTTCGCGCCGTACTGCGCAAAATACAGCGCAAATACGTCCCAGTCATTACGGTAATCCACAGTTCTCATAGAGAACTATGGATTCCGTCTCCTCTCCCCGCTCGCCGTATTTCGCGAGCGGGGAGAAAGTGACATGCACATAATCCTGGCGGAATCCGCGCTGTGGATAATGAATGTCTATGGGGCCGCTGAGCTGCCGGCCCCGCCGCTTCTAACCCGCTGCCGAGAACACGGCGTAATTGCGGGCGAAATCCATCCTCACAATTACGCTGTGTTTAAGCCATCTGAACATGGCCTCAATGTACCATAGATTGTTGTACATTCAGAGTTTGGCTGGTTATGCTGATGTTTGTGATGACATGACTACAGTATATTAATAAATGTTGATTTTCTTTGTTCAACAATAAATGTGAAATCTTGTTTATGTAAAAATAAGGCCACTCTAGGAGCAAAAATTAATATAGTGCCACTCTAGGAGCACTTGTGCCACTCTAGGAGCAAAAATGTATATAAGACACGGTCTTATTTTTGCGGAAACAGGGTAATAGCCACCTCCTTTCTATAAATACTTAGAAGATGTCCACTCTTTGAAACAACCTCACAAAATTGCAGTGAGTTTTTATAATGAACAATGCCACTGAGCCACACTAAGGCAGTGATTTGTGAATGCAGCTTCTATGTGGTAACGGTCTTATACAGATCATTCAAAACTGGGAAATAGAATTGACAAGTAGGTACAGACATTGGTGAAATTTCGGTTGATCATCACATTGTTTTGCATCTGAAGTATATCAATATTTGACTTGAAATTTACAAAATAGAAAAAAATATCTAATTTATATATACTGTACACTGATGATCGAAGGGTAAGGCTATGTTCACACGGCTTAAAATTGGACATATTTCAGTCCGTAATTACGCGCCGGAGTGCGCAAATTATGGCTGGAATACGTCCAAGTCATTACGGTAATCCACAGTTCTCAGAGACCTATGGATTACGTCTCCTCTCCCTGCTCGGCGAATCCGCCGCGGGGGGAGATAAGTGACATGTGAATTACCAGTGGCGTATATGCGCCGATGGTAATGCAAGTCTATGGGCCGGTGAAGTGCCGCCCCCCCCGCTCCCTCCCCCGCTCCCGCCCCGCCCCCGTCCACACGGCGTAATTGCGGGGCGTAATTACGCTCTGCAAATAAGCCGTGTGAACCTAGTCTAAGAATGTTTTCAACTTGTGACTTTCAGGCTCCACATTTCATCATCCACTCCAGCTTTGAATGTGAGGCTACCATAGTTTTAAAGACAATCATCTTGGCTATCTCATATATAAATTTGACTTCTTACCTTTTTACTTGTTAGTGTATGTATGTAAATCCTAAAGTTTATTTAGGTAAAACTGTACTGTACATGCATCATGACACAGAATCTATAATTACCCTAGAAGATTGTGTGTTTGTGTCCTTGCTACTGTACCAATAATATATACAAGTGTCAGCCTCCATATCTAGCTATCAGCAACCACTTTACCACCAGTCGTCTAGAAGATCTTGATTAGAGAGTTGGGAATTGGATACACCCTAGCTCAGGACATTAGTGTACTGGAAGCCTTGCAGCTGTCTTCTTTATGAAACTTCCCATGCAGGAGAGTCCTCAAAATATTTCTTAGTGCTCCAGCTGGCCACCGAGGGAGGGGAAACTACCCAATCTGTCATCACAAAGCGTTGCCCGTGTATCATGCTCTCCATACTGCTTAAACAGCAACGGGAATTTCATCTTCATCTATGGGTAACTGAGACCATTACCAATACAATTAAAAATCACTGTAAGCAGAATTTATTACAGATATTGTAACTGAGATCCCAGGCTGAAGAAACGTCTGTGTCTTAGCAGAAATCAGTTATTTCACATTATGACACAAAATAGCCTATTTCTTCATATTTAACTCTTTGTTGGTTTGTAGACCCATTTTTTTCTAATGTATATTGTGACACAGCGACTATAGGTTGCAGGTTTCTGTCACGGGATTGGTTGCAGCAGGAGGTCTACAACATGTGTACCATGAAGGAGCCTGGTCTCAGTGGGGGAAGCCAACAGTTTGGGGGTGGTAACGCTAGGTTATTCACACTTGTAGTGGCCATTGGTATGGCTGTGATACAGTTACATATGGGCTGGCTTCCTAGGAACGGCTGTAGTATTGGGTGGGACGCTGTTCCCACATTCCAGGCAAGCTTTTAGAAGGTCTCTAGAAGCCTTAAAAGCCTGTTACTCCAAGGGATCAGGGGGTGTGGTTTGCTGTCTGACGTTTGGAGCAACAGTGGAACCGGTAAGAGGAGGCTCTTACCCCAGGCTTAAGGAAAGCTGGTATCATGCACAGTGGCTGTATTGCTCTGTATTGGTGGAGTTGAGTGTTAGGTCCAGGACACATGTAGAGAGGGATTCTATGTGTATAGTTAGTAGTCAGACAGCCGAGGTTTTTGTTTGCATTTTATTTACGCTTTATATGCTGTCCTGTGCCTAAATGAAGTTGGCTGAGGCCAATTTTTAAACTACTGCCTGTGTCAGAGTGACATATGTTGGATGCCATAACTGTTGTAGCAGAGTTAAAGGGGTTGTTTCACTACAAGGATTGCTTTTTATGTTAAAGATTTTTGCAAAAACAAGTCACTTTGCAATATGTGTCCATTAACAGTGTCCTACCTATTCCTAGATATCCCCTCTTGTATGGGCTGCATCAGCTCCTCAGGTTCCCCCTATAGCTACAGACCTGTTTAAATCTCTCATGGGTAGGCTGTCAGCACTGGTTTGCTATAACTACAGACCGGCTTCTACTGCAGCCTAGTGGAAGCCAGTTAAAAACACTCCCTGAATTCAAAATCAAACCAAGAAAACAGGACTGAGGTAAGATGAATCAGTGTAGTGAGACAACCCCTTTAATATCATAATATGTAAACATTTTTTGCAGCATTACATTGCCGCTACGGCAATATATTGCGGATTTTCCACACAGAAATATACTGCAGAAAATTTGCAGCATATATGCACTATGTGAACATATCTTAAACCTGCTATCATTCCACTCAACAAGTGCCCTAGAATAAGTAGACATAAATTCTGTTCAGTTAGTAAAAAGTATAAAGCACAAGCGCCAATATAAGAGAGAGCTGCTGAAAAAATGTCAAGGGTTTACTCTGCCTGTTTCCCCAACTTTAATTACCAATTGTTTCTATATATAAATTCTGTTTAGTTGACATTACAGCTTGCAACCAAGGGCATATATACAATAAAAACAGGCAATGTAGCTGTTATGGGGTCTTTGGAGTGAAGGGTATAGGCATGGTCAGCGCTATCATCATTACTGTGATGAGAAGATATGCATGACTCTCTTCGCCATCTTTGTCTTGTTGGCAACCAAAAAGGGGGTATTGGCCCAGTAGTCTTATGGAAAGAGAAACAAACACCATTCCCTGTTCTACGGGGTGATAAAACTAAACTCAAGCAAAATAATAGGGCCTATTTAGATTTTTAGGCCCCGTTTATTCTATGTACACAATTGCTGTCAGCTAGGTAACTTTATTCTTTATTGAGGTACATTAAGTTGAAGACTATGAACCAATCAAACAATCCTAGCATTTTAGGATCCTGGCATACGAGCCTATGACTTTCTCTCATAACTTTGTAATGCTGTTCCTCTGTTATTCCTCCTAGAAATGTATTACTGAATCAGTCGGATGGGAATTACCTTTCCAGTTTTGAAAGGAGTGTGACCCTGCCAGCGCTGTTTGGATAATGTCAGACTTTGCAGGAGCACATCTCCAATTAGCAACACCCATCTGACCCATAAGGAGAGGCGAAAGGAAGGGTAACACTACTCAAAAAAAATCCTCCTATCCTCGCAAAAGCAGCCAGAAGGTAGAAAGGTGAGAGCAAGCTACAATTTTAACCTCTCCCACTCTTATAGGGGTTGTCTCACTACATTGATTCATCTTACCTCAGTCCTGTTTTCTTGGTTTCATTTTGAATTTAGGGCGTGTTTACTGGCTTCTACTAGGCTACAGTAGAAGCCAGGCCTGTAGCTATAGCAACCAGCACTGGCAGCCTATCATGAGAGAGTAAACAGGTCTGTAGCTATAGCAACCTGAGGAACTGATGCAGCCCATACAAGAGGGGATATCTAGGAATAGGTAGGACACTGTTAATGGACATATATTGCAAAGTGACTTGTTTTTGCAAGATCTTTAACATAAAAAAAGCAATCCTTGTAGTGACACAACCCCTTTAACTGTTTCAGTGCCTGAAGCCCCCCACCACACTCCACAGTACAAATCCTTTATTCCCTACCGATTCTAACATCCATTAATATGGCACTGGGCCTAGCTGCTGGGGTAGAGATAAGTGAGATGCACCTGGGCTTCATCCTGTAATAACTCTGTTATTAAATGTACAGTATTTTTTTACATTTTTTCAAAATCTTGAAAATGTACATAGTTAAATAGACCCTCATTGGGACCACTCTAATATTTACAAAAGTTGGGGAATTTATAGCAAAAGGGCCATTAATGACATCACTGTTTCCCTCTTGTCAGCTATCCTTATTTTGCCCTAAGTTTTGTTCTTAGAAACAGAGAATGGATACGAGCCAGTGAAAATATTAGCATGTCATTAATTTTAACTTAACTCAATAGAGAAAGTGGCCTGGTACTGTTAGAAATATTCCTGAGTGGTGAAAAGAGCCCTTGGTATTAATGTTTATGAGGTTGTCTCACATGTGTCTGGTACCTTTCTGTAAACCTATAAAATAATCTGTCTGGGGTGGAAGGTATATAACACAAAGCAACTGCAGCAGGAAGTTGTTGCAGCTGCCAGGAAAGCGACCCATTACTGTGGCAGCAATAAACAATTTGTTGGCCTCATAATAAACAGTTAGCTAATAGGAGGTGGCTGAGACTAATGATCGAGGTCCAAATGTTGCAAACCAGACTGTGGATGTAGAGGAGCTGAGTTGTCATTTGACACTGTAAGGAAACATCTTGTGTGTCATCATAGCATAAGGTCAAATTTGACTTTCAGCCGTTTACATCAAGTTTTCACCAGTGGTATTCATGACAATACTTTCAAAAATGTATTTCAATGTAAACCAGGGTGTAGTAGTTGACTTTTTATAGGCTAAACAAAGTCTACGACTGGCTGTGTTTGATCTGTATTACATATTAAGTTATATATATATTTTATATTATATATATATATATATATATTTATAATATATTTTATATATTATATATATAATTATATATATATATATATATATATAATATATATATATATTGTGTATGTATATATGTGTGGTGTTATATATTGTGAGTGTGTGTGTATATTTTGGTGTAGTGTGTGTATATATGTGTGAGTGTGTATATATGTGTTGTGTATGTATGTGTGTGATATATACTTATATTATTATATATGTATGTGTGTAAAAATAAATATAATAAATATAAAATATATTTTGTTGTAATAATTAAAAATTTGACTTTTATTTTTAACGTGTTTATACTTTTTTGTCTCCAAATAAAACTAACTGGTTAAGTAGACTACGCGAGATCCATTAAAGTCTATGGTTATACTGCTGTGTTTTTCAAAGTATTCTGATGCATATTGGCAGCAAAGGTTGATGTGAATGATCCCTTACATATAAATGTACTCTCGATATAAAGTTAGCTAACTAATAAAGATTTAGCAGACTCCAAGTCACCAGTGTAAGCATGGTGATATCAAACCTGCTGAGAGACTTCAGCTCCAAAACCTACAGCAGAATCATAAATGCAGCCCTGAGACTCAAAACCAGTTCCAGCTATCTCCATTATAAAATCTGATGGCATATCGTCAGGATATCCTCATGTGATATACTTTTATTCTATTCATATCATTTATTATCTCTCCTTTTCATTAATATTGCAACTGAATCTTTTCATATTTAAAAAGTTTATATGGACATAAACACCACAAATAACAACCTGTGGTACATAGCAGGAAATCCATTCAAAATCGTTTTCGTCCATTATTCTATTAGATCTTCGCTTCTGTAGCACACAGCTGTACACACATCCGGCAACCTTTCGGGGTACACTCCCTTTGTCAGGCTTGCTACAGGAGCTAGTGAAATAATGGATTAAAATAATTTTGGCTGGACATTCTGCAATATACTACAGGTTTTTCTTAATGGTGTTTATGTCAATGCAAATTTTCTACATTTTAAAAAGATTCTGTTGCAATATTCATGAAAAGGAGAGTTAGGCCATGTTCACACGGCTTATTTGGATGTTTCCTCGCCCAAAACCTCGTCCAAAATGCTTCCAAAACGCCCCCAGTTCATTTAATTGATTCCTATGTAAAACCTTATTGTAGTTCACACACGATCAGGTTTTTACACGCTTCTTTTTAAGCAATGAAATAGAAGTGTCATCTCAATTCTTGAAGCATGTTTTAGGTGCGTTTTCGGCGCGGTTTTGCCGCATTTTGGGTGCGTTTTTTTTCCTGACTATTAATTTGTATGGGTGAAAACCTCGTCGAAAACCTCATCCAAAATCTGATCCAAAACCTCACCGAGAAATGCCTCTAAAACCTCTTCTGAAGAAGCATGTTTCAGGCGAGATTTTGGGAGTGGAAACGCTCCGAACACCTCATCCAAATCCTCGTCCAAATAAGCCGTGTGAACAAGCTCTAAGGGGTTGTTCAGACGGCGTTTCAACTCCATGTTCACGTCCGCGTTTGAGATACATCTCGGGGACTGACAGGACATCCCAGAACGGTATCATGAACAATTAGCGAATGTAGATTATCAGTGCGGGCTATGAGAACACGCAGCTGCAATCACATAGAGAATCGCCGCTGCGTGTTTCACTCCTGCCTGTCGGCTCCGTCTTTGAGAGAATTGACATGCAATTGCACAATGAATAAGACTTTCTAGAGTCGAAACGCGTCATGCGCCTCAGTGTATGGACTTCTATTTTGCAGCTTTCATGCTCAGTTAACCGGTGTATACTTCTTTTTTAAAGATGATAAATAAAAGTGAAGAAATTTTTAGAACTGTACAAAGCCGATCTAGTCCATAAGCCTTTTAGACAAGCGTCAGTAGCTGGAACACCACTGCGAAATGGAGTCGGGGAACACGCAGCGGCGATCTCTCATGTGAACGCTGATCCGTCTTCCTATTAGCCCACAGTGATAATCTCACTGCTAATTGTTTTAGATCCGTCTCTGGGTCCGTCCTGTCGGTCCTCGAGACGGACCTAAAAAGTGGATGTAACATGGAGTTAATACTCCGTGTGAACAAGCCTTAAAGGTGCTTTCCCATAGCAAAGACAAAATATTTTTGTATTTTTTGGTACGTATGGGGACGGCTTTTGTTCGTGGTTTGCAGATTAAAGCCATCCCCCTTCACACCCACATGTTCATGTTCTGCCCAAAAACAGGGCGTAAGAATGAACATGTTCTAAGTTTTTTAGTTGAACGAGCGGTGGTGTATTAAGAAAAAACATCAGGATTGAATATCACATGAAAAGGTTGACAGTCAGTTTACGGATGGTTGCGAAAGTCCAAAAAGTCTGTAAATCCGACTGAAAACCCATGTTGTGGTAGACAAGCCCTTAATAAATTACATAAATAAGATCCTGGCTGGTGGCGGTTCTGGGGTCAGAGCCGGGGTCTCCCTTGGAGCAGATTGGTTTCTTTGGCCTTGTGGTTTCAGGTCATTCGACCAAGGGAGGCGGGGCATGAAGTCCCTTGTCTCCTCCCTTCACCCAAATTTACCCACCCTTGGTTTAACTTGATGGACACGTGTCTTTTTTCAACCGTTCAAACTATGTAAACTATATACATACATCAGTGAGAGTACATGAGTGGTTGTTTTAATGTTTAGTACGTGTTCTAGTGTGCTGGGTCAAATGGGAAGTGTCCTACTTAACATGCCTCAACCTGTGGTTCAATAATTATAAAAAAAGTCTACTTACTTACATGCTATGTCCTCAGGATATGCCGTCACTTTGTGATCAGTGAACCCTGGGACCTCCACTGATCCTGAGATCGGGGAACCAGAACTGCTATAGCTATACAACTCCTTCACTGTTTTTCACTGCACACTGCTTCTGGTCATTGGCTGTGATGAGAACTGTAGCACGACTCCAGTCAATGCTTATATAAATGCAGTGGCCCTAAGAGCTTCAATTCTTATAGATCAACAAAGTGAAGATATATCCTGTAAAATAAAAATAAAAAAACATTTAAAGGCGGCTTGTGACATCTCCTGACATGTCTGTTTTAGAAAATACTTGTTCCTTGTGAAATAACAATTTTGGAGCATCTTTGCTTTTAACTCTGTGTTGTGCTGTTCCCCTGTTATTCCTTCTAGAAAGGTATTACTAAATCAGATATCTGGGTGCTACCTATTGGGAGGGGTTATCTCTGAATACACTGACTATAGCTATAATGGACTTAAAGGGGTTTTGCCACGATCTCATTTCATACCTCCTGCATCCACTCTTCAGCTCCTGTGTGCCTCAGAAGGGGGCGTGTGAATATTGTTTGAATTGCATATCAGTGACCTCCCAGCAGGATGGACATCACCATTTCCTTTCACTCTCTTTAGTCAAAGAAAGGTCTGTTTTATGTGTATACACTGTAAAGTAGCAGCAGTATGGACTTATGCTCCAGGCACAAGGTAGGGTCCTCGGTTCAAAACCCTGCATGGAAGCCAAATCTGTGGATTGTATTTCTCGATCAATGCACAGAGAACCTGAATGAGGTTCTTTTTTTAATTTTATTTGTGCACTTGTTTGAGACTAATTGCAGGAGCACAGGAGGACGGGAGTAAGAATTAATAGCACACCTGGGGTTTGAACACTCAGTAGTTGCCTGGAGAGGAGAAGTTGATGTCTGAGCATTGTGACCAGAACGAGAGCTCTCAGCCTGGTCCGTATCCCCTAGAGACAAACTAGGTAAAACGAATGGATCACTAAAAGGAGGACAGCTAAGACGAAAACGGTCCAGAATTTTTTAAATAATGTATGAATGGGGAGAAAATGTTTATGTTATTTTAGTTTAACAAACTTCCACTTTCACTTTTACTAGTGGCAAAACCCTTTAACAACCTTCATAGGTCCTTCCCAAACTCATTGATGTCCGACTCCAGCCCTACACCTCTAACCAAACACTCCATAGCCCGATACAATGGCCCATGTAGATATAGCATAGAGAAACAGAAAGGAGCGCACTCAAGTGAAATATATTAATAACCAACAAAATCCTGCAGACTTGTGGCCGCTCACCCTTGTTAAGGTTGTTGTACAAGAATGGTACAACACAGATATAGGCAATATAATTTGATTGATGAGACCTCGGTTTTTCCGTTGACATCAGCTGCTAGGCTCTCCAACACGAGGAGTACACACCGCTCGGCGAGTTATCCAGCGGAAAGGAATTATTTGTTTCATTTGATGGTAGAGAAAGTATCGTTCTCGGGGAATAAAAGAATTTCTCAGAACACCTGGGTATTTAACTACTATGGTGGTGTCTTAGTTTACTTTAAAAGAATAAAACAATGCGTTTCGCCAGCAAACCAAGCCGGCGTCCTCAGGTACCTTCTTTTATTCCCGAGCGCTATTTCTCTCCTCAAAAGAAACAAATATACCCAATCATGCCCAGTTTCCTTTAGCAGACCAGTGCCAAAACAGTGGCTGTATTAAATCAGAACAGAGTATAGCTGGAAATTGTGCTGTGAAAAGTATGGAGGCCTGGAAAGGCACAGAGAGGGGTGAGACTGTTTTCTTTAGTAGTTCCCCATCTAAACTGGGGCCATTTTGCTCTGGTTGGATAGGCTCTCACAGTTTTGATCAAAATGTGCACTAAAAGCCTTAGATTTCCATATGTATTATAGGCAGCTAAATTACTCTTTGAAATATTTCATATATTCAGTGCTTACTTGCTTCTTGGCAACTGCAGAGCTGCTGGTTCGTCTCTGTGTGTTTGCAAAACGGTGGAGTTGCCAGGGTCTATAAAAATGTATTTATATGAAATAATGCATTTTATAAATACATTTACTAATAGCTAAGTCAATCGTATCTATGACAGATCTAAATGGTGGTTATACAGTTACTAACTGTGTAACTGCTGTGCAAGAAACAAATATCAAACCACCTGTGGGCTCTACGCTTGTATGGTCCCCAAGCAACTGCCTACTGTGCCCAATGGATCAGACAGGCCTCATTTTTCCAGCACTGATTGGATAATTTCTAACCATGCAGGGACACATCCCTAATAGGTAACACCCATCTGACAGATTCAGTAACACATTTCTAGGAATAACTGAGGGAGGAACGGCGCAGAGTTATAAGAGAAGATGTTGCAGAAGTGTTATTTCACAGGGAACACAGGGATTTACTAACACAGTTATTTCAGGAACAGCCACAGGTTCTCTTTAAGTAATGTAATGTATTTGTAAATGTAATTCATTTTTATGCAGATGATTCCTATATGTATATATAAATGTTATATTTAGAAAAAGAGGAGGAAAAGTCAATGATTTCCTGTGTATCTCATCCTTAATCTTGCAAGAATCAGCATGTACCTAGAAAATGGATTAGTGTGATCAATTGCTTAATGCTGAAGCCCTCACAGAAACATTTGTACATTCCATTAGTGAGCTGTGACGGCTCGAAGCCTTTTGGGCAATGCTCCAACTCCTGTACCTGAATGGCTGCTCCTCTGATCCCAAAAGTTTATTATTTCATGACATCACACATGTGGGGAGGGGGCAGGAACTGTATTTTCTATTGCTTATAAGCCCCGTAGATCACAATCTGGAATGAATTAAATATGACGAAAGCGCAATCATTTTTCATGTTGTCTTTTTATATTCTTTATTGCAGCTTGTCCCTAACAAGCTATTTTTGAACTTCACATGGTTTTGGCAAAGCAGGAGTGGAGAGAGTCCAGACGTTCCTTAAGAGTTGGCAAGGTTCCCAAGCAAGGAGATCCTTCCCCTCCCCTGATTTCACGGGAGACCCCTCTCCTATTCTGCCAGTGGTGTCAGAAAGAAGGAATGCTATGATGTCACTGCATTACTTTACATCCTAATAATGTGAGGGGCTGTTTTTAGCCTCTATTCTTAATAAGGATTCCATTAACTCACCCATGCATCTCACTTACAGTACAACAGAAACTTCATTTTTAAGCATTAGAGATAAAGATGTTATCAAAGATCAGTTCTTGTTGTACTATGCTTAAACTTATTTAGTTTTCCTCTCTATCAGTTTTCCTCTCATGTGCAGTAAAATTCCTTCAGTCTGGCATGAATCTGGATTAGCCAATATTCGGAATCATTAGACTGTGGTGAAAATTCTATAATACTTAGTGCATGAATATGGAATCACTAGAAGGATTGACTCTGCATAAAAATCCTAAATATGCTACAAGAAGGTGTTTTTGCAGGCGTCTAGAGAAGTGAGTTTTTTTTTACTTTCTCCTCTGTACTTTTTTTTCACTTTTGGTGTGTTTTTTGGTTTCTGGCAGTTTTTTCAAAATGCTACATGCTGTAGGTATAGTGCTTTCTCAGACAGTATGTGGCATTTTCTGCCATAGACCTCTATTGTTTTTTTTCCTGCACCATAAAATCTATTTGTATGTGTACATGTGTATTGTGTTTTTTTTTCTAGTTTTTTCACATTGTGATGTATCATTTGATATACGATGGTAAAAATGCACAAGAACAAAAAGCTTAAAAAATGCATGTGCCAATAAGTGCTACAAAAATTGCATGAAAAGACATATAAAGCCTACAAAAAAAAAACATTTTTGAACCCTCTTTTTGGAGGGGGGCACAATAAAAATCCCTTGCAACCCGTTATTATTGAAGCACACTGATGTGAAAATTATTCAGACTAGCTTTACTAACTTTCTATGGGCCCACAAAAGACCTAGAATTTCGGCAAAAAAGCTTATGCTCCATAGATCCGGGGGTGGGATTAACCTACCTGACATCCAAAAAGAAATACAATCTAGCCGGTAACCTGAGGCATTGTCTTGATTGGCTGAAACAGACTTCGTACTACTCCAATATTGACCTAGAAGCACTTATAGCAGCTCCATGGAGTTTACCGGCATTATTACACACTAAGTTTACCCATATACCTGTAGATATTAGGTCTTGTATCCTCATGAGAGATACGATAGACACCTGAAAAATCTGCCGCAAACTGTTTGGGCTCTCCACCATGCTAAGTAAATATATGCCCCTAGTGGATCATCCGGAATTTCCACAGGGCCTTACTAATAAACACCTTAGTCACTGCAAAACATTAGAAATTGACAATGTAGAACATCTGTTATGCCCGCCTCGAAATTCCTACTTCTCTTTGCCAGAGCTACAACAACTATACAAACTTCCTAAATTTCATTTTCTTACCTACGGCCAGGTTATGGGTTTTCTAAAAGCGAGAGCAATACAACTGAGATAAGAATGCTCTACCAACCCTTTCAACGAAGTTATCGGCCCTGCCTCCAGTCTCCATTCTTTGACCATGCTATATGCAGAACTTGGGAAATCTGATTTCCAGCGCTTTGTTCTCCAGATGGGAAAAGGAATTTCCTGATAAACTATTCTGGAAGGGTGGAATAAGCTAATTAAAGCGGTCATTAGTGAGAAGTGAAGGGAGTCCCACTTCCGCTTCATTCACCACGCAATTTATGGGTTCAACATACCCCCACACTCACAGGCACTGCACCGTAAACTGGCCTGCCCTAAGTGTCAGTTACCAAAGTCAGATCTGGTCCATGGACTTTGATCTTACCCAGTGGTTGAGGGGAAGGAGAAAGAGAAGAGGTACAGGCCACAGCTTACAGTCACAATCTTCTGGGGAAGACAGAGAACCAACCCCCAGGAGATTGTGGTGCAGCTATGGCCTGTACTCCCCAAGATCATATTGTGCAGCCTGAACTCTGTCCCCTGCAACCACAAAAGATCAGCCTCAGCCATGACCTTCAGGGGGTGCAGTAAATGGATTTTGTTTCTATTTTACTACAGGTTCCCTTTTTTGGACTATAGTTGATTTGCTGGACTACATCGGACAACCATTGGCTCCATTACAAGGGATGTTGTCAGGGAGGGGTTATTTAATGTTTTTTTTTTCAGTTGTGTCTTTTTTTTATCATTTCATCCAGTGTCGGTAATAGAGGGGTCTGACAGATGCCTCATCTATCCCTGGGCCTTGGTGTCAGCCAGCAATGTTTGTAGTCACCCAAGGCTTATACTAACCCCCTTCCACTATTACCCCAGTACCCAACACACCAGAGCTGGAAGAGCTGGGTTAGCATCAGAAGCAGATCTTCTAATGTGATGGTGTGCTCCTGAGACGAAAAAGACTGTTTTTTCCTTTATCGTTGGCGGGACCAATATTCATGGACTTTGCCATCCTGATAGTATCAGCTGCTAGTTTTACCTTGGCTGGTTATGAAAAAAGTGGTGGACCCAATATGTGACAGCATCCTGTATGGAGTTTAACTCCTCCATCGTGTTTTATCTACCTCTGCCTAACCGTTGTCCTGGCCCTGCTCTGTTGTCTACATGGTGCCCGTAGCAAGTCCTGCATCCCAAGATATAAACCAGCCCCCAAATTGGGTAATAAGGTGGCCTCTCATTAGGTTGGTAGCTTGGCCTCCATTGGGTAGATAATTAGGTATCTATCCTATTCCTAATGATGCTCCCTTACTCATAATTGAAATAAAAAAAAACTCACATCTCCCTTTTTCCTCCAGTGAACAGTTGGCTTCTCCAGCTGTTGTCCATTTGAAGCCATGTAATTACAGTGATGTTATCACACCTCCTGGATAGGAACACTCCTCCAAACCTCTTGCAGGCCTTAGGTCTGCTGCTTTCAAGAGCCCTTTGCTCCCTTTTCCATCATAGTTTACAACTGCATGTGTGTCCATAGCATGCATATAGAGTTGAAAAGCAGCATCAGCCCTGCTGTGCTTAGGGGCCCACTAAAGGTTTCCCTTGCTCAACAGTGGGCCAGTCTGAGCTTGTAATGATATCACACTTAATAGCTGAGAACCCCAGTGATGTTGCGGCATGGAAAGAAGTGAACACACTGATGTAAGAGCAAAGAGATAAATAATGCATTTATGTCAAAGAGCAGAGATAATAATGGGCTAAAGCTATGGTATACAGTGATTTTTGTGCCAACAATGTCTGAATGGTTTAATATTAAAGGGGTTTTTCCACAAAGGAATTTCATGTCTGTTTTGTCCAGCTTCACTTTTCAGTGGGCTCAAAAGGAGGTGTGTATGATTTGTTTGAACTGCAGAGCATGTGACCCAGCAGGCTGACATCACCATGCCTTTCTCCACAGTGTGCTCACTCTGTTCAAACAAAGGTCTCTTTATGTAAAGAGCTATGAGTAGCTACAATCCAGTGGTTAGTGCCTCTGCCTTCAAACATAAGGGTCTTAGGTTCAAATCCCTGCAGGAGCCAAACATTTGGGGTTTTTGTTTCTCAGTGCACATACCTGATTGAGATTTGTTTTATATATTTGCACTGTTTGACTAATTACTATGGAGTACAGTGGACAGGAGTAGAATGACAGCACCTGGGGTTGGACATTCACTCAGCAGTGACTGTATGTGAAGATGAGCTGTACATTATGGAAAGGTAGCAGCTAAAACAAAAATGGTACAGAATTTTTAATAATGATGTGAGATGAAAATGTTTATTTTTTAATTTTCAAGCTTCCCAGGTCAATTTTACTTTGTGGCAAAACCCTTTTAAGTTTATGGTGCTGATTAAGAATATCACTTCAGTTTTGCTTGATTGGCTCTAGGTTCTGAGATATTTAATAGTTAATAAATTAATGAATTAACGCAACACATCTGAAAAGCATTCAGAATTGAAAGAATTTTATTATTTTATTTGTAACTAGTAAGTTAACAGTCTAACATCATACAAAAAAGTATCTAACAGTGACAGGAGAAAGGTATGCATATTTTGATGAGTTAATATTAGTTATTAATTATTATTATTAATGACAACACTTCAAAAAATGCTGTTTATGAAATTTCCTTTTGTGTCATCATGTTGGAGGCTTCAACAGTAGTCTACCATTATGTGTACTGTATGTCCCATCTGCCTTGATCTCTCTCCTCCATCACCTTCATATCCTGGTGAAACTTCGCTGAAGTCTTCAAGGTTATCTGAAAATCTGTTTAAATGACTATGGAGATAGTGCATCTATATGCTCATACTAACTCCCACATTTCTGAAGTTAGCGAGAGAGTCATGAACCAATTATACATAATTGTCTGATCTGTGATTATCCAAGAAGATCATCTCAACAGAGACAAAACACTTCCAGGATAAGGCCTGAGTTACGAATATAAGGATTTCAGCTTTTAGTTTTTCCATGCTCAGTCTAGGGAATGATCTACAAATGTACTTGAAACAATTGCCCATTTTGTCCAAAGCCCTGACAAAAGGTTTAATCAATCCTAGCTTTACATGAAGCGGTGGGAGAATGATTTTGTTCTTGTTCACCAGCGGCTTGTTGATGATATTTGTAGCGCCAACAATCATTTCTTCCCTTGTGGGCCATGACACTGTTCTCCAATGAACTTGCTTTGCCCTGCTATCATATAGGCGTGTGAAGCATGATTGCTGTCCAAGAAAGAAGTTCACCATCTTCAGATCCACACAAATTGACCACTGATATTCATAAAAACAGTTTTTCTATATTACGATTTTTACATTTTCATATTCTTCTTTAAGTTTAGTTGCGTGAGCAATGGAAAGAGAAGCATAATGGTTACCATTGTGCAAGAGAACACATTTGAAGCTCCTAATGGAGCTGTCTGTAAAAAGCCACCAGTCTTCTAATCGATATTGTGTTAGTTTATGTGAAGTACAATTCCTGGGATAGCATTGCAGTGTGTAAGTTCTTCCTCTTGAAATATGGGGAAACTTTTCTTCTCTTATCAGATAGGCTGTTATTTTAACTTCCGCAATTATAAGATTAAGACCATTAAGTCTGGATGCTAAAAGTTCCGATGCTTGCTTGGAAATAATCCGGTCATTGAGTCTTCTTGGCTCAATGGTTGAGGTGTCAAAGAGCTTCCCTTAAATTCACTTCCACTGCTCCTACCTGCCCGGCACTCCAATCCCTGCCTCTGTTCAGAGTCTTACAGTGGGTGGGTGGGTAATCTAGTCAACACCATTATGAGAACATCATTGCCATATGGAATAGGACATCTTGCTGATTCCAAATCAGGATAATTCCTCATAGCTTAAAGTAAACGATTAAAGTCTTTAATGTTTGCAGCACAAAAATAACAATCCCTTGGTTTTTCGGTTTCATCCATGCCATTGGCACACCAAAGTTTAAATTTTTTCTTTCACCATTTGTCCACTCTTATAGGTGCTCCACCCATATTTTGCATATGTGGAGCCCAAGACTTATCCTGGTTTCCAAGCTGTACTCCAAAATAAGCCAGGTATACTCGATGCAAAAAGTATGTGACATTTTTTCTTTGTTCTTCAACCATGTACTCTCCACAAATGTTTCAGAATACAACAGGAATGTTGATGCAGGCTCTTCTTGATGAAGTCATAGTTTTTACATGTATTCATATACTAATTAAGACAAAACTTTTTGGGTATAAACCAAGACTGGGTTGACAAACTTTTATGATTGCCAGCTTCTTTCCTCTGCAAATGCCCAGATGAATTCTTGCTTCAAAAAGTCACTGTTATAGCATTGTATGCCTACAAACTGAAATAGAAAATAATTATATTGGATATTTCATTACCTGAGAGTCAATAGACAGACCAAGAGCTATTGCATTTGTCATCACACACGTCACATTGGGGGAATGCATTATTTTCATGGATGTCCATGATCTCAAAAACTAGAGCTAATTCACCAAAAGTAATGGTTTTTTTATTCAGCACCCTAAAAGTACATTAAATCCATTCAAAAAACCTTGGTTCCTAAAAAACAACAACTTGTTTTAGACCTGTGTAATGCATACAATTATGACATAGTATAGCGATAATAAATGGGGATGTAACAAACTGTAACCTCTGCAGCCATTATAGCTATGTCCCTGTTTGCAACAATAAGAAATATTTCCAGCAAAAAAACTGGTTTATTTCCCCAATTTAGATTTTTTCTCAATGTGTTGAGAAGTGAAGATAACTTGTAACTTATTTGGTTATTTGGTGTTACTCATCATGTTTCTATAGAACAAGTAGTGAAATAGGAGGTTTATTTTTCTAGAAAGAGATACAAGAGAATAATTGACTGCATCGGAAGATTACAATGTCCCTGCTCTTGTTAATCTGAGTTCACAGGCAGGAAATAGAAAACATGATATAATGAACAAAACAAACCAAGGGTCATTAAAGTCTCACTAACACAGTTACTAATCTGGTGTCTCTGTCTTTTTTTTATAGTACAGGTTTCTTAACCCTTCAGTTAGTCTTGTTTCCTCACTAAAATTTCATATTCTCAGCAGCACTATTTGTCTTTCTTCTTTTTCTTCAGCTAGGCTTTTCTTTATCTGGGTTTCCTGTCCTAGCTTTATATACTGTGGTCAAGGCAGAATGGCCCAAGATCCTTGGAATATTCTCCGCTAGCTACCCTGTCTTCTGCAATGTTTTCCAAAAGGAGTTTTTCTGGAATTTATCTTGGATGGTCCTGATCAACTGTAAGAGATGTTGTGACTTCACATGATCATGGCAGCTAATTATCGCTGCATACTATAAGTCTTAGTAGCATGTCACAGTAGTGGGCTTTGACTGTAGTGATTATGAGACATCATGTCAATTTACAATATTTGATCTACAGCTGTTGAGCAAGAAAGACTAGGACCAGTGATGGATGGCAGTGCAAAAACATCAGAAAATCAATAGAGTAAAGCTATTGCCTAACATGCTATTCTCATATCACCAGTCCATGGTGGTCCCCAGTCCTGCATGATCACAGCAGTAAATTACAGTCATATGAAAGTTGTTTTATGGGAGAATGGCTGCTAAAATCTTGTGACGCTATATGGACGTCATGACATGATATATAGCTGATAACAAGAAATACATGGGACCGATTAATAATGATGCAGGAACAGCACAGAATCATTAATCTAAATACACTGCAACAGGTTTTTTTTCAGTATCAAACATATTAAAAAATGTCTAGCAATCCTACAAAACCCACATAAGCTTTGGGAAGGAAAGAGTTAAAAGTTCAAGATGACTCCTGGAGGACTGATTCATGGTCGACTGGACTGTTCCTAATAAGTCACATTTTAAAACGCTGTTATTTCCAGATTGTTAAATAGACCAACGCACCCAAGGGAGAAGTCACATAAGCTCGAAATTCCAGAGTTTTGCAGCTAGCTGAAGTGTAGCTCCTCATCTCACCATCTCCATCTCGCTTCTTGTAGATCTGCCAAAACAACAATGCACAAAAAAGAACTAAACGTCAATTATACTGAACATAATAAAATAAAAAATATTTACAAATCTATGTACAGTGGGTACGGAAAGTATTCAGACCCCTTTACATTTTTCACTCTTTGCTTCATTGCAGCCATTTGGTAAGACCAAAAAAGTTAATTTTTTTGCTCATTAATTTACACTCTGCCCCCCATCATAAAAGAAAAAAAACAGAAATTTTTGCAAATTTATTAAACAAGAAAAACTGAAATCACATGGTCTTATGTATTCAGACCCTTTGCTCAGTATTGAGTAGAAGCACCTTTTTGAGCTAGTACACCAATGTTTTTCACACCTGGATTTGGGGATCCTCTGCCATTCTTCCTTGCAGATCCTCTTCAGTTCCGTCAGATTGGATGGTGAACGTTGGTGGACAGCCATTTTCAAGTCTCTCCAGAGATGCTCAATTGGGTTTAGGTCAGGGCTCTGGCTGGGCCAGTCAAAAATGGGCACAGAGTTGTTCTGAAGCCACTGCTTTGTTATTTTATCTGTGTACTTAGGGTCATTGTCTTGTTGGAAGATGAACCTTCGGCCCAGTCTGAGGTCCAGAACACTCTGGAAGAGGTTTTCATCCATGACATCTCTGTACTTGGCCACATTCATCTTTCCTTCATTTGCAACCAGTCGTCCTGTCCCTGCAGCTGAAAAACACCCCCATAGCATGATGCTGCCACCACCATGTTTCGCTGTTGGGATTGTATTGGGCAGGTGATGAGCAGGGCCTGGTTTTCTCCACACATACCACCTACAATTAACACCAAAAAGTTCAATCTTCGTCTCATCAGACCAGAGACTCTTATTTATCATAGACTGGGAGTCCTTCATGGGTTTTTTTGCAAACTGTATGTGGACTTTCATATGTCTTGCACTGAGGAGAGGCTTCCGTCGGCAAACTCTGCCATAAAGCCCCAACTGGTGGAGGCTGCAGTGATAGTTGACTTTGTGGAACTTTTTCCAATCTCCCTATTGCATCTCTGGAGCTCAGCCACAGTGATCTTGGGGTTCTTCTTTACCTCTCTCACCAAGGCTCTTCTCCCATGATTGCTTAGTTTAGCTTGACGGCCAGGTTGAGGGAGAGTTGTGGTCGTCCCAAACTTCTTCCATTTAAGGATTATGGATGCCACTGTACTCTTAGGAACCTTGAGTGCTGCAGAAATTCTTTTGTAACCTTGGCCAGATCTGTGCCTTGCCACAATTCTGTCTCTGAGCTCCTTAGGCAGTTCCTTAGACCTCATGGTTCTCATGTGCTTTGAAATGCACTGTGAGCTGTGAGGTCTTATATAGACAGGTGTGTACCTTTCCTAATCAAGTACAGTCAGTTTAATTAAACACAGCTGGAACACTTACAAAACCACCACTTCATTCATTTTAAAACAATTAAATCTTTATTGAATCATAATTATAAAATATCAATACACAATTTAAAATAGTGGCAATAATACTGCAAAAAAGCAAGTGTGCATCACCCACCACTCTCATATAATATACCTAAACAGCCAGGATTATAATAGAACATACCCCATATATATCAAACAATGTATAAAAGTACTATAAATACCTGACCTGTAAGTAAGACAGTGTAGAATGAGGGTATAGGGAGCATCACATTGCGCCCAAATGCGCGTTTCGCCATGCGCTTCGTCCAGATGACCCCCTGAACGAAGTGGTGGGTGATGCACACTTGCTTTTTTGCAGTATTATTGCCACTATTGTAAATTGTGTATTGATATTTTATAATTAGGATTCAATAAAGATTTAATTGTTTTAAAATTAATGAAGTGGTGGTTTTGTAGGTGTTCTTTGTAATTTAGTGAACCACTTTTTGGTTACTTCTTGAATATTGGCCCATAACTAAATATAGGTGTTTAACACAAAGGGACTCCAATGAAGGAGTAGAACCATCTCAAGGAGGATCAGAAGGAAATGGACAACATATGAGTTAAATATGAGTGTCACAGCAAAGGGTCTGAATACTTATGACCAGGTGATATTTCAGTTTTGCTTGTTCAGTAAATTTGCAAAAATATCTACATTTCTGTTTTTTTTTTCTTTCAAGATGGGGTTCAGTGTATACATTAATGAGCAAAATAATGAACTTTTTTGATCTTAGCAAATGGCTGCAATGAAACAAAGAGTGAATAATTTTACTATAGTTAGTTATAGTGGATGTATACTCAAAGGCAATCTGTCACAAGTTCAACCCCTTTTATTAAAATCAAACTAATCTAAAGCAAATTTATTGTCCACACTAATGGAGCTCTATCTTGCACCAAAGTTTAATCTTTTTGGAAGATCTTTGTCATTTAGTAGGCCACAGTTGAAGCTTAAAAGGTTTTTACCACATTGGCAGCTTGCAGCGAACTGATTATGCAAGTGAATAAGGAGGGTGGCACTTTTGGCCGTCCTCTCCATTTACTTCTATGGGAGCTTCTGGACATAGCTTAGTACACAGCCTCGGCTATCTTTGGAGGCTCCCAATAAATTGAATGAGGAGGATGGCTGCAGACACCATGTATTCACTTGCAAGTGCGTAATTACAAGGAGTAAACAAACACGCTTTCTCTGCTCAAAGGAATGCAACGGAAATGTTTCATGAACTTACCCTTAAGGAGCTGACTAGTAGATAAACTTATGTCCATGAAATGTGCCACTATCCTCATTGATTTCTCCCAGGAATCAAAATATTTGGTGTTTTCTTCTAATGTTCCCTCTTAAAAGGAATGTGTCATCAATAAATTACTTATTGTTTAACTCCTGTTTTTATTTTATACACATTTTTTAGGATTTTTTTTAAATTTTCCATATCACTTTCAATATTTTTTAATAATTATTAAGACCTGCAGTTTTTACTTTGGTCACTAGGCCTAATAATAATGTGACACTTCCTTTTCTGTAGAGAGAGATTTGCTTGTGCTCATTTTCAGCACAAGCAGGGTTACACTGAAAGGTGACATCAATGTGTGTAAATAACACAGGATCTACCAGTCACAATAGGAGATGGTCACAGCTCACCCTCTTCCCCTCCCTGCATACTGACTTCTTCTCAGGTCACAGAGCATGACTAGAAAACTCCCCTATAGAAGTCAATGGGACTGAATTAGTCTTAAGGCTCCTATGTGCATGAAGCTGCAGTATGGTATCTCTCTGACTGCTGTTAAAGCAGTGCAGGTAAGAATGCTGTCCCCACAATCATATGTAGACGACTGAATTGAGAAACCTACAATCAGAAAACAAAAATGACTCAGAAGAAAATAATATGGATCAGGATCTTGTTTTAATACGTAAAAAAAATGATTCCCTTTAATCCACATTTTGTTAGTTGGTCCTGTTTCTCTGTTTAAGAGATGTTTTTTCATATTAGGATCTGAATAAGCCTGATCTGGTGGACAATGATCTTTAAGAATATAGCACCCACAAATCCGATCTGAGAAGCTAGATGATCCTTTTATAATAAGCTTTGGAAATGACCACATCATGAGATAGGTGAAGACAGTAGAAATCAATGAACAAGCATTACTACACCTCCTTATCAGACTATGATATGCTGTACATTGTGGGCCTTATGTATGAAAAATGTCTTGCAATAAGACTGTCTTTGTTGCCCATAGCAACCAATCAGAGCTCAGATTTATTTCATATAGTGCTCTGGAAAAATAAAACACGAGCTCTAAATTGGTTGCTATGGGCAACAAAGACCGTCTTACTGCTAGACAGTTTTCATACATAAGGCCCTAAAAGTCTGTGTGGTCCAGGACACAGAGAAATAATAGCACATCTTAAGTTACTTAACCTTCTCCTCTCATAAGTGCCACCACTCCTCTGGGACCTAACGGAGGAAGCCCAAGCACTACGGGGGAGTGGGAAAACACGCAGAGGTTGCAAAATTAGTAAGCATCTCTCCAGACACATGTGGAAATATGCATACTGAGATCCAGTAGTCACCGGGGAAAACCTAGATCTTGAACTGTGGGCTAAATACAGACTAGAAACACAGCTACGGATAAAACTAGAGGGAAGGACTAGTAAAACATTACTGAAATATTGTTCAACAATCTCTTTCCTCTCTCTCTCTCTTTTTTTTTTTCTCTATCTATATCTCTTATACCATTACAAGTCAAAAAATTCAAATCAGCGTGCAATTTTAAGATGATGCTTGCAGACCTTACTGAGCTGTTAAGTATTCTAATGGATAAAAAGCCTGGTCCTTACAAGAAGAACCTAGTCCTAATAAAGCTTACAGAGGTTGAGTTTACTAATTGATTAAAAATCTGGCCCTGACAGACCTCACTGAGCTGTCGAGTAAACAAATTGAAGAAAAACCTGGTCCTAACAAGTCAGTTTTCAAAAGAAACAATGGAAACCATTATAATACTCATCCAATATGTGGATCCAACACAGAGTGGGGTAAAAGATGTTGGTTGTTCACGGTCAGCTGGCAAGAAGGAGAAAAACACTTCCTAAAGTTGTGTGACAAAACAAGAGACTAAAAAATGCAAAAATGTTATATTGTGAATATCCAACCATACATTCTGCTGAAGGAGATGCCGCTGTTGCATTGGTGGTGTGAAATCTAACAAGCAGCTCCTGATGCAGTAGCATAAGAAACAGCATGTTGAGTGTGGTGCTAGGCTGCAAGAGTGAAGCTGAGACTTCAGAGGACCACCTACTAACCCTAAACTGTGAGAGCTGCTGACTTGTTGTGGATGCTGAGGTACTCTCTCTGAGACTGGCAGCCACTATGAGAGAGGAAAGCAAGAGGGCAGTAATTGAGGGGTGTGCCTACTGACAAAAATAAGTAAAAGCTCCTAGCGCAGGAGTCAAGAATTTGAGGGGGCCCAAAAGCTAGCTACTAGCCCAGAGGCACTTCTGGTGCAAGATCAGTGAAAAAGGGCATTAACACTGAGATTGTACAGTCACCGGCCACTTTATTAGGTACACCATGCTAGTAACGGGTTGGACCCCCTTTTGCCTTCAGAACTGCCTCAATTCTTCGTGGCATAGATTCAACAAGGTGTTGCAACGATGCTCAATTGGTACCAAGGGGCCCAAAGAGTGCCAAGAAAAATATTCCCCACACCATGACACCACCACCACCAGCCTGAACGTTGATACAAGGCAGGATGGATCCATGCTTTCATGTTGTTGGACGCCAAATTCTGACCCTACCATCCGAATGTCAGCAGAAAGAAATTGAGATCTCATCAGACCAGGCAACGTTTTTCCAATCTTCTACTGTCCAATTTCGAGAAGCTTGGGCAAAATTGGAGCCTCAGTTTCCTGTTCTTAGCTGAAAGGAGTGGCACCCGGTGTGGTCTTCTGCTGCTGTAGCCCATCTGCCTCAAAGTTCGCCGTACTGTGCGTTCAGAGATGCTCTTCTGCCTACCTTGGTTGTAACGGGTGGCTATTTGAGTCACTGTTGCCTTTCTATCAGCTCGAACCAGTCTGCCCATTCTCCTTTGACCTCTGGCATCAACAAGGCATTTCCGCCCACAGGACTGCCGCTCACTGGATGTTTTTTCTTTTTCGGACCATTCTCTGTAAACCCTAGAGATGGTTGTGCGTGAAAATCCCAGGAGATCAGCAGTTTCTGTAATACTCAGACCAGCCCTTCTGGCACCAACAACCATGCACCGTTCAAAGGCACTCAAATCACCTTTCTTCCCCATACTGATGCTCGGTTTGAACTGCAGGAGATTGTCTTGACCATGTCTACATGCCTAAATGCACTGAGTTGCCGCCATATGATTGGCTGATTAGAAATTAAGTGTTAACGAGCAGTTGGACAGGTGTACCTAATAAAGTGGCCGGTGAGTGTATATTTACAGTATAATACTGCATCAGAACCTCCAGCTGAAATTGATATAACTGTGAGCATCAAAGTGAAAACTGTTACACTATATTGTAGGTATCAGCCAAGCTTGAAATACTTGTTACAAGCAAAGTAATACTGAGTTATGCAATGCAAAGTACTATGAGTGTACAGTTCTTGATGCAGTCATCACTAGGCCTCTTACCATACCATCAAGATTGTAGGATCCAGGCACACCTAGGGTTAGCACCACCATACCCAATTCACCTCACTTTTAAGCTATGTATAAAACTGGTGCAATTATAAACAAAATGGAAAGGTTATGAAAGGAAAACATATGATAGAGTAAAAGAAGGCATCAAAATGTCATGATATAAACCTCAAAGTAATATGCCTTGAAAATATAAAAATGGCAACACATAAAAAACTGGGGGAGAACAGGAGTCAAGTTTATGCAACAGAATTGTAAAAAATCAGCTAAATGAAATTGGATTTAAATATAGAAATGCCAAATGGAAACCAGAACAAAACAAAAAAAAAGAATGAAAACAAGATTACAGTGAGCTAAAGAGAAACATCATGGAGAGTGGAGTATATGATGAAAGTAATGCTCACTGATTGATCACCAATCTGAATTGGACAAAGAGATAATGCTGGAACGTTTGGTGTAATTCTAATGAAACACAGAAAGAAGGTGCATGAAAAACACAACCGCACTTCCCAACTCAGTTATGATTTGTGGTTGCATCTCAGATAAAGGATATGGGGAGATGGCAATCATTACCTCAACATTCAATGCACAGGTGTACAGAGAAACTTTGGACACTTTCCTCATTCCATCAATAAAATATTGGGCTGGTGATGATAAAGTATTTTTTCAGGATGATAATGCATGTTGTCACAGAACAAAGAGTATTAAAGCTTTTCTTCCCTTAAGGTAGATCAAATCAATAATATGCCTGACTGAGAATTTGTGGTAGAAATTAGAAAAAATTATCAACAAAATGGCTTCATCCAAGAAGGGAAATATAAACTAATCTCTGGAAATGCCCTGAAACTGTAGGACCAACCCTGAACCTTTCACTTTGGTCAAGCTTTGCACTTACTCCAACACTTTTACATCCCAGTTTTTTTGGAGTCTCTCGGAAGTATAAAGAAGATTGGCAAGTATGAGTTAAAATGGTCTCATTTTACGTGATGTTTTACAATGGGTTACAAGATTAAAACCAAGGGATTTTCATTGCGATTCAAATATTTTTATTTTAGTCAAACAAATGCCCCTAGCTGGTAAACTTTATATGGGCAAAAACATAAGTTAAATGAAGGTGAGATCGATTGAGACTTATGAGCACAAGTCCACGACATCAGACTTTTTAAACAACAAGACAGAAAACAGTGGTCAGGTAAGCAGGCTTGGATAAATAGAGAATTTTGGTGAAAACTCACTTGCGAGACATTTCAGTGAGCTATGCATAACATCAGTGAGATACGTGGCAGTTATTGAGCCAAGTTCATTGTGTGGCATGATGACAGAGAATTAGACAAAAACTACTTAGGAGAGAGGTCTTTGGATCTTTACGTTAGACACGACTTATCCCTAAAGGCTTATAGCGGGAATGTTAATTTAATGTGTAAGTATAGTCTGTTTTGTAAAATTTTGTTTATTGCTTTTTATTTACAGTTCTTTACTTGTATTTCCATACGGATTTAAAATACTAGCTTGAACGAATCTGTGCAACACGCTAAAGGATGGGGCGTGTGCCCGAAAGTGCGTCTAGTTGCAACACACATGAGCATGCCTCACAGGACTGAAGTGATCTTACTATGAGCCTGCATGGAAGTCTTGTTGGACATTACTAGATACTCCTTGAATTGGTGATCATACCAAACGCAAGTGCCTTGTTGATATTTTATTATGTCTTTTGACTACTTAGTTGAATTTTACAGTTGTGTGGGTTTATGAAGAAGCCTATATACCAGGATTACAGTATGTTTCTATTGGAATCTGGAGTGTATCAGCTTTATGAGATTGGTAACAGGCTATGAGAAGGAGTCCGTATGCACTCTGTTGGCACGCGGTTTCACGTATTAAGGTCCTAAACTTGCTGTTATATTGTGAGTTAAAATGGTTCCATAATTAAGTTTTAACTTAATAAGGTTTCCCCCATTTACCCACAGTGTATACTATCAGTAGGACCCTCACTGATCCCTACACTAAACAAGCCACAAGAGCTGCACATTACTTAAATGGGCTGTGTTGCCATTCTTTGCACAGAACTTGGTCAGGAGTAGCATAGGCATATCCCTTGTTTATACATTTATTACTTCACCAATTAGCGATAGCTGTCCCAAAATTCTGATAACCCCAAGATAGCTGCTTACAGCTTTACAACTACACATATTCAGTTACACTAGTAATGCAGTATAATAGGGAAAAGTCAGTTGAGGACAACCTACATGTTGTATATACCAGAAACTAAATAAAATATTGTTTGCATATTCCAGAAGTCACTGAATACCAAAGACAAAAATAAACTTTTAATGATATGCCAATCATAAAAAATAGCAATGATGCATAAAATTGCCATTAAACATTTTTTACATAAATAATATTTAGGAATTGGGGACTAATTATAAAATAATTCATTAGCCATTTGTAGTGACTCATGTGATCCTAGCAATGGCGTTTTCACGCTTCTTGTTTTACATCCAGGATAGAAGTCCAACATCCAGGGGTTAATCTCCCCTATCCACTGAGCCCAAAGAGGTGAAAAAGCTATGTTAAAATGTGAATGGCTAGTATTGAGGGTGATGAAGAAATGGGTATACCTACACACTAAAACTACACAGTCCTTTCCTGCATGGCAGAGGAACTGCCTCAAAAAGGGCACCCTATGAATATGGGCACCTTCTATGCTTGAATTATACCGCTAAATTACATTGTTTGTATATTTCAAGATCGTCCTGAATGCAAAAAACTTATACTTAACTTTTACTTAAATGTCCATCATAAAAAATAGCAATGAATCATAATATTGCCATTGAACATTTTTCACATAAATAATATAATAATAATACTATATAGGTATAAGGGCTTGTTCACACAGTGTATACCACTCCGTGATCCCAAGATGGATCATAAAAACAAATTAGCAGCGAGATTTTCACTGCTCGTCTGTGCTGAACCATCAGATGGTTACATGAGAGAAGCAGGAGCTCAGTGTTTCAATAGCGCAGCTGCTCTCGTCTTGAAAAGAATTGAATGCCAATTCTTTTCAAGACGGAGCGTAGCTGCGTATTGAAAAGGATTAACAGGATTGTAACACGGAATGAAAACTCCATGTGAACAAGCCCTAACAATAGGTATAGCAGACTAATTATGAAACAATTAACTAGCTATTTGTAGTTACTCATGTGACCCTAGTGATGATGTTCTTAGATGTTACATCCAGGTTAAAGGTCTAATATCCAGGGGCCAATCTTCACCATCCGCTGAGCCTGAGAAGGTGCCAAAGTGATGCTTTTTTATGATTAACATGTAAGTAAAAGTTAAGTTTTAGTCTTTGACATTCATTGACTTCACTGTAATGGGCTAAAATCATATTTATTATCAATGATTTGTTTGCATATTCGCTTATACTAGTAATGCAGTACAATAGGGAGAAGTCAGACAATGCCTTTAACCTGTTATAATTTAAATCAATCTCAAAAATGTTTTTTTTTTGAGGCATAAGAGAATTGAAATTGTGCAGATACACACATTAAAGGTGCATTAAGGTAACAATTCAAACCCCAACTATTTCATGCTGCTGTGATTTTGTGGTGTTACAGGATGAGAGAACCAACCAGAGCTAAATACAGCAGCGCTCTCCCCCTGATATGTTCTTGCTGTAGTTCATCTAAGGTAAAAAATTGGCCTGAAATGCCTTTAGTATATTTAATTACTTACAATTACAAAAGAATTGCTGGCTGACATTGCCATGATCAAATTTCTTATTTTACCTAGGATACACACGACTTCCAGTTGTTATACTGGGCATATTCTGTATCGTTACAGTATCGCTCTGGTTGCCATAAGTGTATACAGTATGCTAACTGTAAACTTGTGCATATCTACTCTATGTAAAGTCCTGCAGAGCAATTAGTGTGTCACGGCCCCTCTGTCCGGCACGCGGGCGCGGGCCACCCGTGGACCCCCTGTCCGGGTGTTTCCACCGGGGTCGGGTGCCGCGCGGCGGGCGAGCCGGGGGGGCTGCAACTGCGCAGGATACTGACCTGTCCTGTGCGTCGCGGTCCTCTGCGGACGGGGCGCGCGGGCATGTGTCCTAAGGGCATGGCGCTGCTGTTCTCGATGGATTTCACAGGGCCAGCGCCCCGTTTAATTGGAATAAATTGCCGGCGTTCTCTCTACTTAAAGGGGGTGGTTACTCGGCTACAAAGCATAGCTTTCAAATTGTATGGGAACACATAAATAAAGAATTTTCCAAATATAAATTGCTAGGTCCTCTGTTTTCCTAAAGGAGATACAAGTTGATACTTTATTACTCAGTGGATAGTTTAAAGTTCCCTCAGTATTGCGAAACTGGTAAAACAAATATCCTGGGGTCTGTTTGTTCAATGAGAATACAGAAGGAGTGAGACATCACAAGGTCGCAGTGTCAGTCAGTGTCCTGTCGCTGCCAGACAGGACGTTAAAAGCTTGATGTATCTCAAATGTAAAACAGGCGTAATTAGGGTTTTTGTTTTGGGATTCAGATAAGAAGTCCTTTCAGTAGTTTGAGAAAGTAATCTACTTAATTAGCATCTGAAGCACAATTAGCTGTAAAGCAAGGAGATTATGCAAATTAGTATGAAACAGGAAGGAGACAGAGAATTCTATTTCATGCATTCTTTGAAAACTCTGTGGGAGGACACACTCCTTTAAAGGTACGTTTCCACTAACACTCACTTGCTTGGATCTGGTTGCTCGTGCCTTAGCTAAGCTTTCCAATGTTATTCTCGCCTTTCCGTTGTTACCAGACCTCTTTGCTACGTTTGCTTGATCCGAACCTCGGCCGCTGCCCGACTTCCTGCCTGTCCACGACCACGAACCTTTGCCGCCTCATGTCCGCCTGTGCATGCACGATACGATTCTCGACTTCGATTCTGCACCAGCTGCCCTCGTGACGCAGCAAGTCACGGCAGGTGGGGACGACTGTAGCCTCAGCCGCAGCAGTCATCGCTTTGTGGCGGGCTCCTCTGGTTGATAAACGGGGGCTACTTAGATTCGTTTCCCTGGCGTGGCTTAAATACCATCGCTTGCGGTGGTACGGGCGGGATCAACTACCCAACTCACAGTTGTCAGATGGATCCCGCAACGGTGCCTTGCAAGCATCGCGGATTCTTACGACGATTGTGGCCAGCAATCTCAACAAATCGACAAACAAAGGGTCAGCAGAGAGTTGGGCAGCTCACTGCCATTGATGCGTCAGCTTATCTTGCATCCAGCAGCAGTCTCCGCCCCCCATCTGTGGCTCCTCGTTACATCTACAGCACCCTTTGGCACGTTGGGACCCAAAACTTCGGTCCCTCTACCTCCAGCTTTGACGGCTTGTCCAAAGCTTGCGGGTTTCGTTTACTTCAGTGTCAATGACGTGGAGTGATGGCTGATCAGTTTCTCGGAGAGGTCATAAGGTGGCCTTTGTTGTGAGTTACTTTTCGGGAAGGCCTTGGCTTGGGCAACCCCCTACTGGGACAGAGGAGATCCATGTGCAATGCGGGACCTACAGACCTTACTCCAGGAATTCCGCACCGTCTTTGAGGAGCGGCCGCCGCCTCCTCGCCGGAGACGCTTTGAGCCTCCGTAGGGCGAGTTTCTGTGTGGTGACTATGGGGTTTCAATTCGTACCTGGCTTGGAGCTCGCATGGACACAATGCGCCCTCTGCGCTCCTGTCAGAAGGTCTTCCAGCAGGTAAAGACGCTTTGGCCGCAAGAGACCTCTCGCTCCTCCCTAACGATGTAATACATCTAGCTACTCGTATTGATTGTAAGGTTCGCGGAGAGCTGGCAGGAGGAGTTCGCCAGAAAGAGACTTGCTCGTCCTCGTCGGCGATTCCATCCTGGGCTCCAGTGTTCCAGATTTCTTATTCCACCTCTCACTCCGAGGTGGAAACGAGGCAAGTGGATCGCGGGTCACTTATCGGAGCAATAACTGAAAAAACCGCCGTGTGGAGAGAAGCTATGCCTTCCTTACTGCGCCAGCCCGGGGACACTTCACAGAAACTGTCCCTTCGTCCTCAGGTGGGGAAACGCTTCACTAGTGCCGTGGAGGAGAGGACGGCCCTAGGTGCAGTTTCCTTCTCGCTCCAACGTTTGTGGATGCCAGTAGAGGTGATTCTGATGTGCGGTCCTTCGTTCCGGAGTTCTGCCTTCCTGGATCGGGATCGGCCGGGAACTTAATCTTAGCCCCGTTGGTAAACCGTTGGTACCGCATACCTGTAGTCCGGCTGGCGAAACGCTTCTGCTTATTCTTTCGTCAGTGGGCGAGTCCTCACTGATCCATCGGTAACATCCCTGGCCGGAGACTCTCGTGTGGGGGTCTGATAAAGAGAAGATTCGGATCCCGTTTCTGTCCCGGGCTTCCTCGGCTCTCCTCTTGGGGCTTCCCTGGCTGGCAAGGCCCACGCCCCTACGCTCGAATGGAAGAACGGGCGACAGGTCTGCGTTGGGGGACCGGAAATGCCAGAACCGCGCTTGGAAGTACACGCCGGCTTGCCTACACTTCTCCGCTCCGCCTTGTCAAAACCGTTTGCTGCTGACTGGCCGAGTACCAGCCTTTGGGGAGTTATTTCCGAGAAGGAGGCCGATCTGAGCCACCACATCGGCCTTACGATGCCCTTTTGACCTCCTCCAGAAACCAGTTCTCCGCGGGGGAGGGTTCATTCACCACTGTCCGTGCCGGGAGCTCCAGGCCCATGTCGGCTACATTGGAGAATTCTGCAGAAAGGTATTCATCCGTAAGTCTACTCCTGCCGGAGCCCCTCCGGGGGTTTTTTCTTTGTGCAGGAAGGAAGGATGGTTCTCTCCGTCATGCTAGACTATTAGGGGTTCTAACAAGATCACGTGAATAAACCGCTACTCTTCCCTGGATCGCGGAGCTGTATTGACCGTCTCAAAGGCGGCCTAGGAGTGTCTTTCCAAGTTGGTTCTACGTGGCGGCTGACGCCTACAAATCATCAGATTTGAGAGGTGGTACGAATGGAAAACGCATTCAACCCACTAGCGACATTCTCGAATATCTCGTGATTGCCTTTTGGGCTATGCAACGCCGGACTTTTTTTCAGGAGTTTGTCAATGAGTGTTCCGGGGACCTGCTGTACACTGGTCATGTATACATGGACGATTATTTGATTTTTTTCTCCTGCCACTATGGTACCACGGAGAACAAGTACGGGCCAAGTCCTGCAACGCCTGCGGACAAACCGGACTGTATGCAAAATGGGGAAGTGTCGGGTTCCACAGGCAGTCTTCCTTTTCTGGGGTTACAATAGTACTCTGATGAGGTCTTTAGAGTGGATCTGCGAAACTCTCAGCTGATTCAACAGTGGAGCCGCGCCTGTCGGTCTCCGGGGAGTTCTCAGCGCTTTCTAGGATTCGCCAACTATACCGGCTGTTTATTCCCCACTTTTCTCGGTAGTGGTCCATTGTGTCTTACACGAAGGAACGCTAATCCTAGATGCTGGTTCCCATTGACGGAGGGAAGAAGTTCCCCAATTTAAAAATAAAGTCTGCTTCTCCTCGCACCATTTTGGTCCGTCCGGATCCTGAGAGACCCTCAGCCTGGAGGTAGATGCTCTTCTGTGGGGAGGAGGGGCGGTCCTGAAACAGAAGCGGCCCTAAAGGCAAACAGTCACAACTTGCGGTTTCTTTTCTACAAAACTTTCTCTTGGCAGAACGAAATACTACATGGAGCTCGGGAGCTGATGGCCATAAAATTGGCCTGGAGGAGTGGCGACCTCTTTGGCGGCGAGCCTCGACATCTATGACGTCTTTACAGACCATAAAAATCTGCAATACCTACAGAGGTCAGCGCTAAATCTCGCCAGGCCCGGCTGGGTTCTCCTTTTTTTCTTCGTTTTGATTTTTTTAAGATCCACTTATCGGATACCGGCGAGGAGAAAAATAATCTCAACAGCCAGATGCCATCTCCCGTTCTTCTGACGGTTACGGAGAGAACCACGTGCTCAGCATATCATCGTTCCGAAAGGGACTGGTCTCGTGGCTCGGTGGAATCCTTCGACAAGAGTTCTCCAGGCAGAAAACTATGTGGCCCCGCACTCAGGAGGAGAGTTGGGTTGGCGGGCATAGCTCTCTTCTGGCCGGCCATCCGGGAGTCGACAAAATCTTATGCTCTCATATCACGTCAACTATGGTGCCAACTGACTCCTAGACGTCAAGGACTTTGTTCTTCCTGCACCACACCTTGTGCCCAAAACAAGGTTCACTCCCATACGGCCGTGGTCTCTTAGTCCTCTGCAGTTCAGAATCTCCATCGGTACACATAGGCATGGATTTATCACGGTCCTCCTCCTTCGTGGGCATCGGTATTGGGTTGTCATGAGTTTTTCTAAAATGTCCCTTTTGTGCCGCTTCCTGGTATTCCTTCTGACTCCCCATTGGCGGGGCAAGCGAATTCTACATCAATCTTTGTCTACATGGCTTACCTTTACAATAGTCTCGGACCGAGGCGTCCAGTTTGTCTCAAATTCTGGTTGGCGGGCTTGTCGTTCCCGGTTGCAGATCAAGCTGTTTTTCTACCGCATTATTCATCCCAGCCGAGATGGAAGGTGGAGAGGGTACACCCAATTTTGGGAGTATCTAACGACAACCTTCGTGTCAGCCCCCCCCCCCCCCCCCCGCCTCCCCCCCCCCCCCCCCCTCCCCCCCCCCCCCCCCCCCCCCCCCCACCCCCCCCCCCCCCGCCCCCCCCCCCCCCCCCCCCCCCCCCCCCCCCCCCCCCCCCCCCCCACCCCACCCCCCCCACACCCCACCCCCCCACCACCCCCCCCACCCCCCCACCCTGGACAGGTCAACTGGTCGAGTGCTATCCTTGGGCAGAGTTCTCTTATAATCATCGGGCTCGGACTTACTCGGCCGTTTCCTCCTTTCCTGGTGGTCTATGGCGTCACCCACGCCTCCCTTCCTGGTTCCCTCCGAGGTTCCCCGCGTGGACAATCAGCGTTTCAGGGATATCAAGACCATTTGGCGATGCGACCCGACAAGCCTACTCAGGCTTCTGCCGTATGAAGATCCCAGGCTGACAGAAGTGGAGCGTCCTTCCCTAGTTCCTCCCAGGGGATTGGGTGTGGCTCTGTACAAGGTACATAGGCCTCAGATTCCCAGTTACAAATTGGGGTGGTTTTTGGGACTTCAGAATTCTGCGAAAACTGAACCGGTGTCCTTAAACTCTGTCTGCTCCATCTCTCGGGGTCCCTACGCCTTTATGTTTGCCTCTGAGCTTGGTCTGAACGGTTTCAGAGGGGCGTGCTCAATCTCGTTGCTAGAACTCCCAGATTGTCCTTTGAAGTGAAGGACATCTGGGAATGAAGTGTCAGGGTAAGCGATTATTTCTTGTCGATTGGGTGGGTTTCGGCACGAGAGAGGTCCTAGGGAAACCAGAGTCTATATCTGAAATCAGACTTATACGTAAATCCTGCAGCCTAAAAAGAGGGGGAGAACCTAAGGGGGCGGGGGGGGGGGGGGGGGTTAGGTTACTGTAGGTGGCCACTCCTGCTCCGGCGTTACCGCGGGCCGCGAGGGCGCACCCGTGACCCCTGTCCGGTGTCATCGGAGGTGGGTGCCGCGCTGTCCGGGACGAGGTGGGGGTCTGGACAAACTGCAGGGACTCACCTAACCTCGCTCCTGTGGTCGCGTCCTGCGGCCGGGCGCGGTGCCTGTGCCCTAGGCTTGCAGCGGCGTGTTCTGTGGATAAGGGACAGCGCCCGTTAATTGGCAAATTGCTGCGCGCTTTCTCCTACTAAGGTACGTCCCACTAAACCAATCCTTGCTGGATCTATGTTGCCTGTGCTTAGCTAAAGCGTTCCCAAAGTGTTTTCTCGCCTTTCCGTTGTACCAGACCTCTTGCTTACGTTTCTTGACTCCGTAACCTAGCTGCCTGCCCGAATTCCTGGCTGTCACGACCACGAACCTTTGCGCCTGTCTGACCGCTGCCTGCTCGACTTTTACGATTCTCGGACTTCGATTCAGCTCCCCGCTCCACCTCGGCCGCCACCGCTAGCAAGTCACGTCAGGGGGAGACCTGGCAGCCTCAAAGCCGCAGCAAGTCCATCCCGCTTTGCGGGCGGGCTCATGGTGAAATACCGGGGGGCTACTTAGATTCAGTTCCCTGGCGTGGCTTAACTACCATCGCTTGCGGTGGTTTCGGCGGATCCACTACCCAACCCTCACATAGTGCAGGATCTGAGGTTTTCCAAAGGACTGCACATAAAAAGTATTTACCCCCTTTAACTTTTTACGGGAGGTGATAAAGAGATCTATGACAACCCTCTATGGGAATGCATGACATATGTTTAGCCATAACAAGAGTTGAGTGTTCATGTACATTGGTGTTTTTATGATTCCATGAAACCTCAGAAAGTAAAGAGAGTCATGATGACACCCATATCACTCCTCTGTATCTATATTCATAGTGACATACAGAATTATTTTCTTTCTTTTATTCTATAAGGAGAAAGAGAAAAGAAATAGAAATATATTCCAACAGATATTGCACTAAAAAGGTGTTATCCACACGCCACTGTGATAAGGTTGCAGTGTGGGGTTCTACTTACAACACACTTCACAAGATAGAAAAGGTTTCGCTGTAACAGGTTTATTCAAGTCCATTTTCCTTAGGGCATGTCCAACTGGCACGGGTCTTTCGGCCGGTTTTCATGCGGTTTGCTGTGTTTTTGTCCAGAGCCCACTCAAAACCATCGAAATGAGAACAATGGTGCTCTATGGAAAACCCACTGCAAGGATTTTATGTCTAGGCGGTTTTGCCGTCACGGCGGTTCCGGCGGCAAAAACATTGAGCAAGATTCCTTCCGTACGGTTTTCGGAGGAATCTGTGCTTTTCAATGTGAAGGGGGAGGGCTTTTTAGCTCTATTCGCTGGCGTGGGGTTGTATCGGGCGCAAATACAGGACAAATCCAGCCGGCAAACGGCGGGTATTGTCCTATGCACGTGGGGATGCGCCTTACAGTAACTTCCTCAAACATAAATTGTAATCGAATTAAATGATTCTTGGATTCAATCAAAGTTAAGATGCTTTACACAGGAGGGTAATAAGCTCAGAAATACCTGAGTTTTCACCAGTCATATCCCATCACTCCTGGGCTGTGATAGGTGGCTGCTCTCTTGACTGTCTAATGTGCAATGACTGCAGCACTCACAGGACTCTTGGTCTTTTCTGCTAGTGTTTCTGTCTCACTT